>CM057094.1:18507007-18547007 GCA_029959045.1 Taenioides sp. WSHXM2023
TCCATATTTGATCATACTCATATAGGCTACTCCTCTGAAAGATTATAGCTAATGTCAAAATGGAGGGCAACCACTAGGGCTGGGTATTAAGAAGTTGCTGATATGATACATACCTCGATACATACGCCACGATACATATCTCGATACAGTGCATATTTGGTTTGATACGATATATTTCAAATCGATTCAATACAGTGCAATAAAAAATGATGGCTAAATGATGGCTATGATACTAAAAGTCACATGAAACACACTCATTTTAATCATCAAAACAGTGAAAATGTCAAATGTGTTGCATAAACAAGTTTCCTTCCACTAAACAAGCAACAAAACTGTAGCACTGTAACAAAATAATTTTGTAAAATATACTAAAAAATACTCTTGGCGATATATCAATACTGTATGATCACATTAAACAATACCATATTTCTGCACACCCCTAGCAACCACTGTGCAAAATTATAGTGCAGTGCATAAAAAATAACATGGCGATGATGACTTCTTCCTTTAAAATAAAAAGACTGCACGCCTATCAGAAGTGTCACTTGGCTGTTTATGCTGACACTTGCAGTAACAAAGGTCTACTGTGAACAGAATTTTGTCTGGACTGGATTTTGTATTTTGTATTAAAGAATGTCCCCATTTTGTTTTGCTCAATATAATCCAGTCTATGAATTGCTGTTGACTTTGGTAACTTGTGACTGTAGAGTTTATGGTGTGTGCGACTTTGAGAGCATCTGCTGGCTGTGCACATGGCCAGGGGGCCGGTGTGACCTTGCTGCCAGTGCTTGTGTCACTTACAAACAAGGAAAAACACACCTAAAGACAGGGCTGTGCACCTGTCAGGACCACCATCTGTCCCTGTGGGATATATGCCATAAATAATGGAATGTAGTAGTGATGAATAATGAGAGATCATGGGACAAATGATTCAGGAAGAGCTCTTCAGTCAACTTGTCATTATGAACAGATATGATTGAGAAGCAATGGGAAAAATTATGGAGCTGTGTCCAGCATGGATCTAGCCTTTCATGATCCTTGAGTCTTTTTAAGTGTTTCTCCTTTTCTCTTAAGCTGGTTTACCCCACAGCGCCTCTGGTTTGGGACATGTCCACTCAGGTTTGGACCAATATGTTTCCACTAGGTAAGGAGACTGAAACCTGTTGCTGAACACAACCTTAGTATTGCTAAATTATACATCTGCACTACTGCACCACATGCTAAGACAACTCGCTATATATGAGAAACTACGCCGGCGTATAAGTGCCAAATATGTACTTTAATTAAAAAAAAAAAAAAAAATTGTCAGTATCATATTTTAACATGAGCATAATATGAAACTGTGTGATAATATCTCGAAATTAAATATTAAAGTAATGATATGGCACCACAATTCTGTTGTTTATTTGGAGAAAGGAAAACGTTGTACCCTATATAAGATTACTGAAGTTTTTATGGTTTCATTATTATAGTATATAGTTATTATTATTAAGTGCATGTTATTTCATACATAGTGTGTGTGTGTGTGTGTGTGTGTAGTGTTTTTGAATGCAGACAAAAGTTTAAGCTGCGACCAACTCCCTTCCAAGACGCTGCAAGTGGGTAAGAAAAATATTACAAAATTCATCAATTAAAATATGGGACAAAAAAATCTGGATGGGGTCGATAAAAATGAGCGATACCACACTGATTTTTCTCTGGACAGGGGATGCTGCCATCTAGTGTGGAGAAGGTTTCATCGACGGTCTGGACTGTTATTGCGATCAAGACGTTTCGGCTCTCATCTAAACATGTCTAATGTCATAAAATCAGACAACACACATACAAACATGCATCTGACGTCAGCATGGCAGATTGCGAGTCGATGATGGAGAGACGTGCCATTTTATTTATTTTTGGAAAATGGAAATAGCCAAAAGTTAGAGAAGCGAGAGTTTTAACAGGTGGCAAAATTTCGGGAGTTTTCGTCATTGTTCAGTGGGTGAAAAATGGGTGAGTTGGTTAGGGGAAAAATAATAAAGAAAGAAGTCACTGGCCCTGGTCACATCATTTCACTTCCCGGCCACTAGAAGCATCATTTTGCGATACTAATAGGCCCTTCGCCAGCTTCTGGCGCTTGGGCCTAAAAAAAAACAACAAATATAAGCCATATGAGTAAAAGCATGGACAGATGAGAGTGTGTGCCAAATACCATATTGTTAAAACTAAAACCTAATTTGAGTTTACCACCACAGTACAATTAGACAGATGGTTGTACTTATACAGTGTGCAGTGTGGAAGCTTCAGAGTCTGTCTTTAGTGTCAGTCTGAGGCAGCTGCAGAGGTGAGGTGCAGTGAGGCTGGCTCCTCTTCAGCTCCATGTCCTCCTGGTGAAGATCCAATCTGTAAGTGTCCAGCTATGGGTGTCCCTTTTCTCAGTACAATATCAATGCAGTATACTTACATAGGGTCTTCCTCTTCATTTTTGTAACTTGACCCACCAGAGGAAAGTCTGTAATTCATCAAAAAAAGAGAAACACAAATATCAGTTTGGATCATTTCAGGCCACAGTGTTTACTTCAAGTGCAGTATTTACTTACAAAGGGTCTTTATCATGCCCTTATGTCCATCTTCTTATTATCCAAAGTATATTCTGAAACAGATGAAAAACATGATTTAACTCATAGGAAATACTTTATCACAGTATAAACTCATTTGTTTGAGCATGAGCATGAAATATATTTCACTGCTGTATATTATACAATACTCTACTACATATACTTTTACCACAACATTTAAAATATAATAATCAATTTATAATGGTGGTCATGGTCAATATCAATGCAATTAAGGTGTGTCACATTAGTGGCCATATCAAGATCTTTCACTGAAAGGCTGAAGCACTATCTCAAGTCCCATAAAAGGAAGTTAGGGACAAAGATCTGGCTATAAACTAAATCATTTCGGTCACAGAAATCAGGAAAACTACTTCTTTCTGATCACTGTGCAGGCACTCCTGATGAGGTGGCACTCAGGAGAAGGGCTGTCATCTTGGGGAAAAAAAAAAAGTTTTGGTTGGTTAGTGTTAGTTGTTAAAATTTGGGCCTTTTATTATTACGTAACGTTATTGTATTATGGCACCGATAAAACTGCACCTTAGTCTTCAATGGTCAACCCTCTACACAAATAATTATCTGTGGTTAAAAATACAACCGGGGGGCATTCCATCAAAGTGGCTTAACATGTCCAGGCTTATCCTGAAATCCTGAGCTGAAACTAGCTCCAGCTCCAGTTTAAGCCTCAACTCGTTCCATGACAGAAATAAGCCTGAGTCTGACCAAAGCCAACTCAGGCCTGAAGTTTAAGCTTTGCTTTGTCTGCGCTCGGGGCGATTCTGAGAAGGCCAGATCAATGAAGCAACGACATCACAGAAAATGGGCCCCAAATTTGATGTTTTTTATGATCTGACTAAACGAGAGGGGAGCCATAGCGCGCACCCGCAGAGTTGAATTTTCCGGTCATTCTGATCTGAGGAGCAAGAAGGAATGACTCCCCCTTCCTCTTCTGTTGGCTCCCCCTCTTCTCTCCCAGTCGCTCCATGGACAGAGAGGAGGCTGGCTGCATACTGCAGAGCCTGGGGGGTATTCCCTCAAAGTCGCTTAACAAGTTGTTAAAATATGTTAATTTTGCCCTCAGTTGTATATCGTTTCTACATTATGTGTATATGCTTTGTCACAGCAATGACAATAAATAAATATGGCAAAACGGCTAAAGAAGTTTAATCTATCGTCTGCTCTTCTAATCTGAATGGAACGCGAGCTGCAACAAAAGTAGAACATAACTGAACAGGTTATGGGCCCAGAAGTCGTTCGGAAGATAAGTCAGTCGGTTCCCAATGTTTAGAAAGTTGCAACGGACCGCGTGCTAACGGGACTGCTAACTGAGGAAAAAAAGCAAGCTAGCATGGCAGAGCAACAAAAGACAAGCAAGTTGCCTCGACTGATGTTCGACGGACATGAGACCAAGTATGAACTTTGGAAGACCAAAATGTTGGGACATTTTCATTTATTAGAGTTAAAGGAAACAGTGCTAGAAGAACCCGAGGACAGAAGAAGAAAGAGCAGCTGATCCAGGGAAAAATGCCAATGCATATGCAGAGTTGATTTTACTGTTAGATGACAAAAGCCTCTCATTAATTATGAGGAAAGCTCCCAACGATGGAAGAAGAGCTCTGAAAATATTGAGAGAGTATTATGTAGGGAGGGGAAAGCCCCGTATAATCAACTTGTACACCACGTTGACATTGCTTCAGAAGGCAAATGATGAAAGTGTAATGGACTATATCATCAGAGCAGAAACTGCCATAACAGCACTGCGGAACTCAGGAGAAATGTTAGGGGACAGCCTGCTAGTGGCTATGGCCTTAAAGGGATTGCTGGAGAGTTTTAAGCCATTTGCTATACATGTGGCACATACAGACAATAACGTTTGCAGAATTCAAGACTAAACTACAGAGTTTTGAAGAGACGGAGAAGATAAAAGCAGCCCAATCCAATGACAGTGTGATGAAGACTCAAGGGAGAACCAGACGGCGGCTTACCAAGACAGGTGCGCGTGGCTGGAACAAAGACGACACGGAGATGGCGTTCTTCAAATGTGGCACCAAAGGCCACCGAGAGAAAGTATATCAACAGAAAACATGGTATAGTGTTTGCAGAAGTGACACACACAAAGACACCAGGCTTAAGGACAAAGACAGTAAGGACAAAAAGGATGGTGTGAGTAAAGTCTCAGAAGATGCTGAGGAGGACTATGTGTTCAGGATGGCAGACGCGCAGCATTAAGGAGTAGGGGACTGATGGTGGACAGGGGGACTACATCTCACGTCATCACTGACATCACCATGTTCACGAGTTTCGATTGCACCTTCAGGCCGGAGACACACAGTGTCGAGCAGGCAGATGGCACCAGGTGCAGCGGGATCGCTCACCGAAGAGGGAATGCTGAGGTCTCCCTCATCAACAGCAGAGGACGATGCCAGGCAGCACAGAGAATGCCGCCAGGCAACACGCTTTATTTGTACCATCGTACCCCCAAAGCATTTTCTCAGTAAAGGCCACAACTGCGAATGGGGCTACGGTTGTTTTTAAAGAAGATGAAGACGTCCTGATAACCAGAGATGGTATCAGGTTTGACATTCATGTATATGGCAGGTTGTATTATTTGCACACTGAAACTGAGTCTAATGATAAATGTAATGCATGTCACAACATACAAACATGGCATGAGATATTAGGCTACTGTAACTATGATGACGTCCTTAGGTTGCAGAATGTTGTCGAAGGTATGCAGATCAAAGGCAAAATGGGTAGACCCAAACAAGAGTGTGAGATGTGTATTCAGGGAAAATTTGCCCAAACCAGATATAAGGGCCCAGATACCAAAGCAAAGGCTCCCTTACAGATAGTACACAGACCATGCAGGCCCTGTAGCCACAGAGTCAACAGACGGGTACAAATATACTATATTGCCAAAAGTATTCACTCACCCATCCAATCACTTCCATGGTAACAGGCGTATAAAATCAAGCGCCTAGGCATGCAGACTGTTTCTACAAACATTTGTGAAAGAATGGGTCACACTCTCAGGAGCTCAGTGAATTCCAGCATGGTACTGTGATAGGATGCCACCTGTGCAGCAAGTCCAGTCGTAAAATTTCCTCACTCTTAAATATTCCACAGTCAACTGTCAGTGTTATAACAGAGTGGAAGTGAAATGACAGCAAGTCAATCGCTACAGACCTCCAAACTTCATGTGGCCTTCAGATTAGCTCAAGAACAGTGCGTAGAGAGCTTCATGGAATGAGTTTCCATGACCGAGCAGCTGCATCCAAGCCATACATCACCAAGTGCAATGCAAAGCACGCCGCCTCTGGACTCTAGAGCAGTGGAGACGTGTTCTCTGGAGTGACAAACCACGCTTCTCCATCAGGCAATCTGATGGACAAGTCTGAGTTTGGTGGTTGCCAGGAGAACTGTATTTGTCTGACTGCATTGTACCAAGTGTAAAGTGTGGTGGAGGGGGGATTATGGTGTGGGGTTGTTTTTCAGGAGCTGGGCTTGGCCCCTTAGTTCCAGTGAAAGGAACTCTGAATGCTTCATCATACCAGGAGATTTTGGACAATTCCATGCTCCCAACTCTATGGGAACAGTTTGGAGATGGCCCCTTCCTCTTCCAACATGACTGTGCACCAGTGCACAAAGCAACATCCATGAAGACATGGATAAGAGAGTTTGGTGTGGATGAACTTGACTGGCCTGCACAGAGTCCTGACCTCAACCCGACAGAACACCTTTGTGATGAATTTGAACAGAGACTGAGAGTCAGGCCTTCTCGTCTAACATCAGTGTATGACTTCACAAACTGAACTGACTTCACAAACTGAACTGAGCCGGATAAGGAAGTAGAAAAGCTGCTGGACCAGATGGGATCAGCCCCATGCTCCTTAAGTCCTGCGCAGATGGGCTGTGTGGAGTTATGGAGCATGTCTTCAACCTGAGCCTGAAGCTGAAGGTGGTGCCACAGCTCTGGAAGACCTCCTGTGTGGTACCTGTGCCCAAGACACCGCACGCCAAAGACCTCAACAGCTTCAGGCCAGTGGCTCTCACGTCTCATCTGATGAAGACTCTGGAGAGGCTCGTCCTGGGTCACCTCCGCTCCACGGTGAGCTCAGCGATGGACCCGCTGCAGTTCGCGTATCGGCCCGGCATCGGAGTAGAGGACGCCATCATCTCTCTGATGCGTCGCTCGCTGTCCCACCTGGAGAGGCCCGGCAGCACTGTGAGAATCTTGTTCTTCGACTTCTCCAGTGCTTTCAACACCATCCAGCCGCTGCTCCTGAGGGACAAGCTGGAGTGGGCAGGAGTGGACTGTGACCTGGCTGAGTGGATCCTGGACTACCTCACAAACCGGCCCCAGTTTGTGAGAGCCCAGGACTGTGTGTCTGACCTCATGACCTGCAGTGTGGGGGCGCCCCAGGGCATGGTCCTCGCGCCCTTCCTCTTCACCCTCTATACTGCAGACTTCAGACATAACACGGACAGCTGTGTCCTGCAGAAGTTCTCCGATGACTCCGCCATCATCGGTCTCATCACGAACGATGACGACACGGAGTACAGAGGACTAACGCAGGACTTTGTGGAACCGGAACCACCTTCTCATCAATATGGGGAAGATCAAGGAGATGGTGGTGGACTTCCGCAGACGCCACTCTACTGCCCCCCCACCAGTGAACATTCAGGGAAGAGACATTGAGAGAGTGGACTCTTACAAGTACCTGGGTATGCATCTCAACAATAAACTGGACTGGACTCATAACACAGATGCACTGTACAGGAAGGGCCAGAGTCGGCTCTATCTCCTGAGGAGACTGCGGTCCTTTGGAGTGAGAGGGCCACTCCTGAGGACCTTCTATGACTCTGTGGTGGCATCAGCCATCCTGTACGGTGTGGTCTGCTGGAGCAGCAGCATCACAGAGAGTGAGAAGAAGAAACTGGACAAGGTCATCAAGAAGTCCAGCTCAGTCCTGGGCTGTCTGTTATAGAATTGTCCTCTGGACTCGGTGCAGCAGGTGGGGGACAAGAGGGTCCTGGCTAAACTCATGTCTATGCTGGACCATGAGTGTCACCCCCTGCAGGACGCCCTGTCTGCTCTGGAGAGCAGCATCAGTGACAGACTGATTCACCCTCGCTGTGTTAAAGAGAGATTTCGCAGGTCTTTCCTTCCTGCTGCTGTCAGACTGTACAATGATCAATGCTAGTCATGTGTCATCTCCATAGCAACCATGTGTCATCTCCATAGTAATAATAACAATGTGCAATATTATTTAAAGTCACTTTACCTGCTACTTATTTATTTACACTGTACACAATCATCTGAGTCTCTTTATTGTAGTAATATTATATATTACTATACTGGAGTCACTTTAACTGCTGTTTATTCACTGCTCAGAATCAAAGACACTTATTGTGCAACGTTCTTGTGCCTTTTAGCTTTACAGTGTTGTGTTTTTTAGTTGATTGTAAATACTTATTATTATTTATCTTGATTTTGATGCATGCTCTTATTTTCCTACTGTTTCTGAAACTTGCATTGTGACACTGCAATTTCCCCATTGTGGGACAAATAAAGGATTATCTTATCTTATCTCTTATACGCTTCTGGAAGTCAAAAATTCCCATAAACACTCCTAAGCCTTGTGGACAGCCTTCCCAGAAGAGTTGAAGCTGTTATAGCTGCAAAGGGTGGACCGGCGTCATATTAAACCCTTTGGATTAAGAATGGGATGTCACTTATGTTCATATGCAAGTCAAGGCAGGTGAGCGAATACTTTTGGCAACATAGTGTATGTGCAGTCATTCAGTGACGATTACTTGAATGCAGTGTTTGTATATTTTCTAAAGAAGAAAAGTGACACGGTACAGGCTACGGAAAAGTTCCTAGCAGATGTATCTCCTTACGGGAAAGTGAAGTGCATCAGATCCGATAATGGAACTGAGTTCACATGCAGTGAATTCAAACGCTGTTGAGGAAAAACAAGATCAGACATGAAACGTTAGCTCCGTACCAAAATGGAACTGCAGAGAGGGGTTGGCGTACTCTCTTTGAGATGGGCAGGTGCATGCTAGTTGAAAGTGAACTACCAAAACAGCTATAGCAGTATGCAGTACAAACAGCAGCAGTGTTACGCAACAGGTGTTTCAACAGGCGTACAGGACAGACCCCTCATGAGCTGGTAACAGACAAGAAGCCTAACATGTATAAAATGCAAAAGTTTGGGTTTGTATGCTACACTTACAAACAGGACAAGGGAAAACTTGACTCCAGATGTGACCAGGGGTGTTTTGTGGGATATGATAAAAACAGCCCAGTGTATTTGGTGATACACACCAACCGAACAAAGTATGAAAACACAGGCTAGTGAAGTTTGTGAGCAAGGCAGCTGTGGAAAAACACGCAGACAGGTGAATCAGATCCAAGCAATGACGATGACAGAGGCTCAAGAAAGAGGGTGTAGTCTATAAGCTAGAGAAATCATTTTATGGTCTTAAACAGTCCGGGCGCAATTGGCAGTGGGTCACTGTGAAGCATGTACTAAGCTACCTTAAAAACTCAGTAGAGAAAGGGTTAAGTTTTAGAAGAAACAACAGTGAGAGCCTAGGTATACAGGCCTACAGCGATGCCGACTGGGTGGCTGATACCAGTGACAGACACAGTACCACAGGATATTGTGTGAGCCTTAGTCATAACAGCTCCCTTGTCTCATGGACGACTAGAAAACAACCTACCATTACACTCTCCACATGTAAGGCAGAATATATGCCACTGGCCTCAACCAAAGGGTCTATACCTAGAGCAGTTACTGGGAGGTATAGATAACTACAAGTACACACAAACTATCATACATGAGGACAATTAGGGAACAATTGATATGTGTATGACAAGTGCCCCCACTCATTGTGTGTGTGTGTTTTTTTTTTGTTTTTTTTTTGATTAGTATAACAACCTGAGTACAAGTGGGGGTGTTAAAATATGTTAATTATGCCCTCAGTTGTATATCAGTTGTACATTTTATGTATATGCTTTGTTACTGGGAGGCACTACAGCGCAGGTTATAGAAGGCAGGTGTGTGTCATATTTTTGCTCAATTAGACTCACCGTAGGGTTTTTTTTTTTTTGTTTTTTTTTGTTTTTTTATTCTCGATTCTCATTCAGACGATATTTAGTGAAGTATGTTATAGTTTCATCTACTTAATTTGTTACACATTACACAGATGTGAATGAATGCCATGCCGTTTAGCCTACAATTATTCATATCATCATAGAACTTATATCAGCTAGGTCTAACATTAACACTTGACCGCACTGACACTTTATATTTTATGTGACATCCCCATCAAGCAATACAGTTAAAGGTAAACCTTTACTTTTAAAACACACGCCCCATGACCCATTCTGTATGCTTTGTCTTTACCTGCAAAGCAGTCCTCTTCATATTAACACCACTCCTGCTCAAAGACAATATAACACAATTTGACATATTAGTTGGTGCAAATACTTTAACAAGTGACAAGACTGCTTTACAAAGGTGAAAATTTGTAATGAGATCAACTGCAGTCCTTGAGTATCGAACGCGGGTGTCCCACGCAGAACACTGTAGCGATTCCTCTCCCCTGTTGACTTGTGCTAAAGCTGACAAAAACATATTTTTAAAAACTCAACATTCAGCATTGTTATAGAACTTAATTTACGCATTTAAGCGGTCGGCGATCATCTGCAACGCCATATTTCTCGCTTTGGTTATTGCCTGTGTATTTCCCTTCTTTGTAATTGTGGTTTCATATTCCTCGTACAGTTCCAAAACTAATTTTTGTTCTGAGGCGCTGAAATAAACTGCCAGAATCTTCAACATGATCGCGTTTTCGGCAGTCTCTTGTTCTGGGCTTCTTATGTACCCCGTGCACGCGCCTAATGCAAAGCCTGGTTGAAGTTAACTCCGATGAGGCGCGGCGGCTGAACTGTGTTAGTGGAATGGCTTCCGTCTTAAGTTAAAGCTGACGCTACTTCAAACAAAGCAAATCACTTAAGCGCCGCTAAGTTTAGCGACTGTATCCAAATAATTTCCCTTGTGGATCAATAAAGTTTGTCTAAGTCTAAGAACACCACCCCCAGGTGTCGCCGCGGATCCGCTCATTGTACACATCTAACACGTGTTGTGTTAAAGGTGCGTTCACATTGCGGATCTAAGCTGATTTAGCCGCATATCCCGTCTGTGACAGCAGCCTGCCAAAGGGTTAGAGTTAGCGACAATCGTAAAGCGAATACGGAACAAAGACGCGGCAAATCCGCAAAGCTGACTGACTGTGGGGCGGGTTTGGAACTGCGTGAAATTGGACGCACAAAAACTACTACTACTAAAATTACGTCATTTCCGGCAGGAAATGAATTTATGTAATAGTTTGCAATTTTTAGCACGTTGGTGAAAAGTCCTCAGTGTTCCATAGGCCAGGATGAAACTACATAACCTAGTCTATTTCTGAAATAATGAATAATTTTGCCCCCTGGCTGAGTTATGAGTCGGGTTTCTGATCACATGATAAGGATGCATGGTACATTCAGACAGCTCACGTCCATTGACTACATTACCCATTATCCTTTACCGTCAAGCGTGATGACGTCACAACACATCAACAGCTCACATGTGGCCTACGTTCGCCGCCGTTGCGGTGTTAGCAACTGGGACAGCGAGCGCATTTACCAGCGCGGACACTTGATTTTGATATATTTATACAAGTGTAGGTTGTCTGTACACTGTCAACCCTGAGTCAGTATGCCTCCGAAGAAACCCGTCCAAGCCACGGGAAGTAAAAAGACTCAAGAAAAGAAAAAGGAAAAGATAATTGAGGTAAACTGACACGAGGTACCAGAACGTTTCTTAGCATTAGCTGCCCGATAACACAGAAAGCTAATGTAAGGCTAGTCGACACTGCTAAGTCACTTAACTTCCAGGTTGTCTATCCTCCTTTATTTCCTTTAGTATTTCTAACACCACCAGATCATGATATCTACCTTTGTCTGTGATACGTGTGGAGGCTGTCACAGTGCCCACCGGCATAACGCGACCGAAGCCCCCTCGGCCTGCTCCTAACACGTCGCTTTTACGTGTACTATACTTTACTAGAATGTAGACACACTCAGTAGATCAGATCTGTCACAGTTCCGCTATAATTAATCCCCACGTTTGTGTCAGTTTGTCCCTCGTAACTCTGCGAGCATGTGCTGACCAGGTGCATTCACAAGAATGTTTTAAAAACCCTGAATCACAGTCTTCATTTTCCTTCCTTTTCCAAACAAGAACAATATCGCGCCTGTAATTGCTTCGCCAGGAAATCTAACATTTGGTCATTAGGACTTTGTACATGATCATAAATCACTGTATATGTGTACTATATGACTGCAATATAATGTAAATATGATTTCGATTTTCTAATTCAGTCTTGCCACAAATCTTAAATATATTATATATATATAAACCTATTTAAAAAATAAACCTCATGCTCAAATTGAATCTCAATTATGCACAGCAAATTGTGTGTGTGTGTGTGTGTGTGTGTGTATGCATGTATGTATGTATGTATGTATGTATGTATGTATGTATGTATGTATGTATGTATGTATGTATGTATGTATACATTTTTTTGTTTGTTTTTTTTACCAAACAAATTCAGCTATCCTGAATAGGAAATGTTCCTGGTGGGTAGTGAAAATCACACAAGCTCAGCAGCGCACAAAGGCACTAAATGGACAAAGGCACTAAATGGATCTGGTATAACAAACAATAAAGTGCAGTGAATTGGTACTTTTCAGGACAAGACTTTTGGCTTGAAAAACAAAAAGGGAGCCAAACAACAAAAGTTCATAAAGAATGTAACACAGCAGGTGAAGTATGGCCAGCAGAGTGCACGGCAGGTGAGTGAGCTACTTGAGATCCTTCCAGATCTCCTTTTTATTCTCTTTATAATTTAACCTCTCTTGAGAGATGGCCCAGGCCGAAGCTGACAAGACCAAAAAAGGTGACAAAAAGAAAGAGTTGGACGAACTGAATGAGCTCTTCAAACCTGTCGTTGCTGCTCAGAAAGTTAGCAAAGGTCTGAAAATAACTCAGTTTAACGGTCTAAATAATAAATTAATTGCTAAAACAGAATTTGTCTGTTTGCTGTCACTTTCAGGTGTGGATCCAAAGTCAGTGCTGTGTGCGTTCTTCAAGCAGGGCCAGTGCACAAAGGGAGACAAGTGCAAATTCAGCCATGACTTGTCCATGGAGAGAAAATGTGAGAAGAGAAACATGTATGTTGATGAAAGGGACGAGGACCTGGAGAAAGGTCAGGGTTCACAAACTTTTTTGTTTGAAAAAGCCTTCAAGAACTTGTTTGATCGATTTTTCTTACCATACAGACACTATGGAAAATTGGGACGAGAAGAAGTTGGAGGAGGTGGTAAATAAGAAACATGGCGAGGCTGAGAAGAAAAAGGCCAAAACACAAATTGTGAGTGACTATTCCGATGTCAGTATTCTGTGTTTTATTTGCAGGATGACAATGGCAACAAAAGACTTGCAATAGCGACTATCGATAAATTGAATTATACTAGTAATGTGGTCTGTTGTGACTGAAAGGGCATCTGCACAATGTAACAATTTTACAATTGCATTGTTGTAAAAACTATATTCAATCTTTTCCAGGTGTGCAAATATTTCCTGGAGGCCATAGAGAGTAATAAGTACGGCTGGTTTTGGGTGTGTCCAAAAGGAGGAGACACCTGTATGTATCGTCACGCACTTCCACCTGGCTTTGTGCTGAAGAAAGACAAGAAGAAGGAAGAGAAAGAGGAGGAGATCTCACTAGAGGAGCTCATTGAGAATGAGGTAGGCAGGCATTCATAATCCCATGTATTTAAACCAACACTATTATATGAACCATAAAATAATGTTAAACGGGTATATACTTTCTTTAAGCACTTTTCAATCTCATTCTTTTCAGCTCAAGTCAAAGAACAAAAGGATGTTCCCTAATTCTGTTATTGTTTAATTGTTTTTCCCTGCAGCGCGCAGCTCTAGGTCCAAATGTCACTCGAATTACTTTGGAAACTTTCCTGGCTTGGAAGAAGAGAAAAAGACAAGAGAAGGTTGGAGTCCCTCAGATTTACTGTTGTAAATACTCTTGAACCAGTGTTTCAAAAGTGTGTGGTGTTACATAGGTGGACCGGGCCAGGGAGGAGCTGGAGAAGAAGAAGGCCGACTTCAAAGCTGGAAAATCCCTGGTGGTAAGTGTAATATTGCCTTGGCTGCAAGGTGAATCAGAAGCAGTTACTGAGGCAACTGCTGTGTTGCAGGTGAGCGGGCGCGAGGTGTTTGAATTCCGGCCAGAGCTGGTGGATGATGACGATGCTGAAGCGGATGACACGAAATATGCCGAGGAGGAGGAGGAGGAGGAGGAGGAGCAGGAAGAACAGGTATTGTATTTGTGCAGTTCCACAGGCTTGAAGTGTATTGTTGTGTCCAGCTAATGTATTGCCAATTTGTCTAATTCAATCCCTCCAATCCTTCTGGGCATTTTTTGTCTGGCCAGCCAAGAATACACACTTCTCCAATATTCTACAAAGATGTGAGTCTGGACACTGGTTGTAGCTCCCAGAGTTCATATGGGTGTCATTAACAGGTGGATTAGCCAATCAGGTGCATGCATGGTCCATCCATATCAATCCATCTGGGTATTGTTTTGCCTGGCCAGCCAAAAATACACACTTCTCCAATATTTTACAATGTAGAATTGTAAAATATTGTGAATAATGTGAGTCTG
Source organism: Taenioides sp. WSHXM2023 (assembly GCA_029959045.1). Taxonomy (NCBI): domain Eukaryota; kingdom Metazoa; phylum Chordata; class Actinopteri; order Gobiiformes; family Gobiidae; genus Taenioides; species Taenioides sp. WSHXM2023. The sequence continues at coordinate 18,521,404 of CM057094.1, forward strand.
GACACTGGTTGTATTTCCCAGAGTTCATATGGGTGTCAGGCACATGCATGGTCCATCCATATCAAATCAAATATGGCTGCTCACAGTGACAAAGGACAGAGATATCTCAGGGGATTGAAAAACATTGCAGATTTATGTGGAATCATTGAGCAAAGGTAAAAGAGCCTACAGAGTGATGACTAATGAGATAATTTGTTTTCTATGTATGTCACTGAAACACAGCCCTGGGTTTGGCCTGAGGCGCAGCAGGGGAAGTAAGACCAGATTTAGGCATCTTTTGTATATAGAATATGCAGGGAGAACCAGTATGGCTCTCTGGCACATTTTGTCCCACTGTGTGCACTTTGTGACCTGCTTATCCACCAGTAGATGTAAAGATTAAGTGTGCCTGGCTCCTGATGCTGGTCTGAAATGTCCTTTAATGTTTTAAAGGCATCGTTGTGTTAATGCACTAGACCTAAAACAGTCTATTTCTTGTGCTCATGTCACAGGTCGATGCTGCTGTACAGGACATTGATTTGTCCCGTTTTGTTCCACAAGAGGTTGACAACACGGGCATTACTGTAGCCTCGGTAGACCGCTTTGCTTCCAAAAATGCGCCAACGTCAGAAACTGGTGAGCTTCATACGAACACACTTCACATGATGCAAGTGCAGAACATTGAACTTTGTTTCTAACAGATGAGCAGCTGAATGGAGCCTGTGGCGGTGAGACCAACGGCCTTTCTGGAGGAGAGGAGGGTGGAGGTGAGGAGGAGGAAGAGGTGCCTGTGGATGAGAACCTGTTCACTGGAGAGGATCTGGACGAGCTAGATGAGGAGCTAAACACCCTGGACTTTGAGGACTGAGTGTGGGACTAAAAGACTGCTGCATGGAGCTATCAGACACTATAATTTTATCAGACTAAATAAAGCCTCATTACTGGAAGATGAGTGGCCGCCTGCCCCTCTGTTCTGTAATGCCATGCCCTTCACAACAGCTCACGAATGTCTCTGGGATACATCTGTTTAATGTGAAGTCCAAAAGAAGGGTTGCATACAGTTCTACAGTTGTAACGATGAGGAGAAAGAAATGCTTTTACTGGGATAAACTCTTGGGCTCTGGGGCCTAAGTGAGACCAGTGTGAGCACCTTCTGTAGCTCTAAAAATCAAGCCCATGTGATCCTAGTGCCAGCCCAGCTCAGAAAACTGCTGTTGGAAAACAAATGTCATAATTCACTAAAATATATTCTGCCTCCTGCAGTGCTGTGAATTGTTCCATTTCCTCCCTGCTGACCACCAGAGGGTGCACAAGTATTCAGTGCTTTAATGCACTGTCAGTAAGGATTTATAGAACCCTAGTTAGTACTTTTGTTCATCTACATGCCCTTTTAAAGCCAGTTGATATCTAACGATTTTATTTCCCCCCACTCCACTGAGTTAGGATGACTTTGGCCTTTTGTGTAAAATGTAGTCCTGCGACAGTGAAAAAAGGTCTGTCCTTTGCTCACATGGTTTATCTGCAGTCGAAAAAGGGTGGACATGATTTTTTTATTCACTAAAAAAATAAGGCTCATGAACATGGACTTGTAAAAATGTTTAAGTAGTTTTTAAATTTTAAATGTTTGAAACTGCACAAGAGTAAACTGCCAAAGTTCTGTCAGTCAGTAAAAGCAAGCAGCTCAATGTTTTGATTTGAATTCCGTTAATGTCTCAGCCCCACTAGGGTAAGATAATGGCCAACTGCAGTTGTGAATTTAATGTAGAAATGTATGAGTGAAGATCAAATCTGACTGTAGATCAGGTGACTTTAAATTATATAAACCTTGGAGGGCAAAGTTGACAGACTGGGAATGGTGTTTTTACAGAGGGTCACATTTGGGGGTGGCGTACATCTGGGTAGGCATGTCCTGCATAAAGCAGATTTAATGACAGCACCGGTTTACAAAATTGATCAATAAAGACAGTACACAAAATGTAATTCCACTTTTAATTTTGACAGATTAAAACAACTCAGGATGCAGTAATTCTGCAACAGAAAAATCTTAGACTCATAAATGCATTATATGGTAAAACACTAAATTTGGGTGGTCACAGTGAGGTCAGTGATCCCAAGTAAGGTCAGACAGGTGTCAAATGTCGGGTCAGAGGTCGAGGATATGTCCGGTGTTGGTCGGGTCTGTCAGGTCACGTGTCATGATCAGTCGCCTAGGAAACAAGAAGCTGCACAGTTAACACAAATGTTTACATCTGCCTTTTGACAATTGCAACACTTCAGGGTCCCCACTCTGGCCTACTTTTAAGGTCCAGAGGCCTTTGATGGACTGAGTTGTAAGAAACTGTTGGTTTTGAATATTCACATTAGTATTGCTATAAATGGAAGTAAAAGTTTCCAAGCTTCACTGGCAACGGAGTCTGTGTGGCTCAATTTTTTAGTTAAAATATTTTCTTGCGTATAAGATGCCAATTCATTTGCATTCAACAGCTAATCCCACAGGGGAAGGATCAAATTATATTCTACATTATTCTAGGACTTGTGGGAACCCTGAAATATGCATTATTAAATGCATAAGAAAACAAATGTATATGCTCTGAACAATTAGTAGCCTAATTAGAGCACTTACCATTGTAGTACCACTCTAATAAGTGCGGGGGCGCTTGTGAGATTCCTCTCTTGGTGGGTCTGCCAACATGACTTTCATTTTCACTCCATTCACAAAGCGCCCATGCAGTGTTGCCATGGCTTCGTCTGCACACTGATAGACATTTGATTTACACACAAACATTTAGTATACACACAGAAGTGACATGTCACTAAAAATATCTAGAGTCTTACCTGCTTATCTGCATACTTCATGTAGCCAACCTTTCTCCCAGGAACCAGGTGCACTTCAATCAGAGAGCCAAAGCGGCTGCACAAACATTTAATAGTAGACGTGAATGGAAGTGTGTGGTAAAAAAGGCAATAAAGGCAAAATAAGTTCAAAATGGAACACTTACCAGAAGACATCCTCCAGCACGTCCAGAGGCAGAACGGTGGGGGTAAAGACCACAAAGAGGCGCTCCTTGGACTGGCTGTCTCGAGGAGCCAGTTTTTGAGGAGCGGGCAGGTTGACATCAGTCTGAATGCGAGTGGCCACAGGGCCCACAGCCGAGTAACCCTGCAGAGTCACAGGCAGATTAAATATGGTTCTATGGGGCTCAAACTTTCACTGCTGCGTTGGCCAGTTATCCAAGCACACTTCTAGTCTGGAGAGTGTCCTGGACTTGTGCATCAGCGAGAGCAGGCGGTTACAGCTGGGGATGTAATGATATCCAAATCTCATAGTTTGGCATCACAATATTCCGAAATTTTGGAGAGGCTAACAGAATTGTAGATGGTGCATATCATTTCCATCATTAAGATTTGTTCATGTATAGAGTTAAGAATCATGTCTATATAGTTCCCTCTTTTTTAACTGCTGCTGCAATAAAACAATTGTTTAAGCAAAGGGGATTGTAATTTGATATACTGCGGCCATGATATTGTGAGACTTGACAATGTGATATCAATATTTCTTTTCGTTCATCAGCAGTGGTCAAGAGTGTGTATACCTGACTTATCGTAAACACTCACCGAGGACTTCATCATGTGACCACTGGAGGCTCCGCTCCACACAGCTGACATCATCTGGGACGCAACGTACTGCACGGCCATGCGATTCACTGTGCTGCAGAAACAGACCCAACAAAATGATCATCACTGAAAATATGTACATTGATACACTCAGATGGGCCCAGAGAAAGTTTTAACGCACAGCCATTTCCGTTCCTTAACAGTTATTTTATGCTGAATAAGACAGGATATCGTGTTTGTGGAGGAATTTATGGTCATTTAAAAAAAATGCAGCCTTTGCAATTTGCCAAATGTGTCCATTAAAATTGAGATTTTGATTCAAATGAAATTAAAACATGCAGCCCTAATAATCCAGTGCATGCATAAAATTGTCATATATATTAATACAATGCATACAAAACACATTCTTTGAAAACATAACATTTATTTATTTTTGGCTTTAACTGCCGTCTCATTTAGGCAAGGCAGGGCAGGGCAAGTTTATTTGTATAGCACAGTTCATACACAAATAATCCAAAGTGCTTTACAGTATAAGAATACAACACAAACATAAATAAAAAATAATCATAAAATTAAAAAGAGCAAAGAGAAGAGCGCAGAATAAAAGCCTTTCAGTCATATGCACAGCTGCAACAGAACCATTTTGAGTGTGGATTTAAACCAAGTCAAAGTAGAGGCCGGTCTCAAATGTTCAGGAAGATTGTTCCCGGTTTTAGCTGCATAAAACGGAAATGCTGACTCCCCATGTTTAGTCCTGACTTTGTCCATTACAAGGCCTCCCTTGTGTAATGGCACAGAATTAATGAAACCCCTGATACATTGTAAATTTAAATTAACCCTGAGGCAGATTACAGCAGACTAAGATTTATATTTGAGTTCCTTAAAAAAAATAAAGTCTTACCTGCTGCGGTCCTCTCCATCTTCCACATAGGCCACCACCAGCCTGTTTCCAGGAGGATACTCAAATCCATTCAGCTTTTCTTTCGCGTAAACGGCCGAACCCAGGTTATTGTAGCGGATCAGTGCCTGACCTGAGAACAGTTACAATGAAGATCACATATTTGGCCTTACTCTGACTATTGAAAATACATGTTCTTTTCCCCCATTGTGATTGGTTTGATTACATATAGTATATTGCTGTTAAAAATAAATAATAAAAAAAAACAACAACAAATGAATGCCAGGTTTCCCTTTAAACAAAGACACTTATAAATGTATGATGTAAAGCTCTATTTTTTAATGGTTTTCCCCTCTATATCCAAAGATCTAATAAAAATGAATACAACTTTAACCCTGTAATGCCAGTTTGAAAACTTCACATGTAGAGTAAAAATGGAGAGGACTGAAGCATCTAGTGGGTTTCCACAGGTTCAGTCTCCACTGTCTAAAATGAACAGTATCACCTCACATGAGAATTGCCCAGATTTGTCTTATAATTCACATACGATTTAGATTATTAAGAAAACATGAGTTATGTTAAGGTGATGTCAGTGTCTCACAGAGCAGAGCCCCTGGACCCAGAGAACGAAAACCCAACTCTCCTGAAGAGAGCCACACCAAGCGAAATGTGCCTATGAAAGAGGCTTTTGTACTAGGAGGGTACAACTTTATAATAATAATAATAATAATGCATCAGTTTTATATAGCGCTTTTTCAGGACACTCAAAGACGCTTTACAGAGCATTATTCATTCATTCCACACTTGGTGATGGTAAGCTACTACTGTAGCCACAGCTGCCCTGGGGCAGACTGACGGAAGCGAGGCTGCCAATCTGCGCCATCGGCCCCTCCGACCACCACCATCACTCACGCACACACCACTTTCATACTAGGCAATGTGGATGAAGTGCCTTGCCTAAGAACACAACGACAGCTTTTTTGACTGGCGCCCCACTGTGGCACCTGATTTTCCCAGTGGTCTCCCATCCAAGTACTAACCAGGCCCGGCCTTGCTTAGCTTCTGAGATCTGACGGGATCAGGCTTTGACAAGCCGGTATGGCCACATTTGACATGTAACAAAAATGTATCCCATTATAGCCTAGCTTCAGTTTCCTTGAAAGATATCTCAATTTTAGAGCCCATTTTTACACTACATGTGAAATACACATTTTCAAACTGGCAATTAAGCTGGCCATCTGGACAAAAATATCCATAGGGAGGCCAGAGGGTTAAACACATCCAGTTTCTCTCTTCAAGGCCCTTGCTTTTACAGTTACAGAACTGGCTGTAGAGTCTAGACCTGCTGAGTAAAAAAGTCCCAAGCTGATAATTGACCATTTCAAACAAGTTCATAATTTGATTAAAATGGAATGTATTGCTCAGCCCTACATTCAAACAATAACTACACCATTTGCCAGTAGGGCTGAACGATCTATCGTTTTAGACCGAAAATCGCGATCTCAGACAACACGATTTTGGGATCGTTAAAGCCACGGTTTTTTGCAGCGCTCCTAACTGACCCAGGTTTTGTTTCGTCAACTATTTCACACATGTACGTCGCCTCCCTACCGCGCTGCTGAGCTCACCAATCAGAAGCGGCAGCACAGGTCACGTGTTCTCGACTCCAATCAGTGTAGCTGGTCATCAATTTCAGAAATTACTTTAGCGGGACCAGAAGCGGAGTCTGGGGTTTTGAACCCAAAGAAAAACAGCACGTTGGTCATTTGGCAGTATTTCGGGTTTGAGGCTGCAGACGAACATTAGAAACAGGTGCTATGCAAAACATGTCGTGCTAAAGTTGCCACATCCAGTGGAAACACGACCAATTTATACCGCCATACGCGCATTTGCATGACGAGTGCACGGCTGCAGGGGTCGGCAACCTTAAATACTCAAAAGAGTCATTTGAACCGTCTCCCACAGAAAAAACACCCGGAGCCACAAAACCCTTTTGACATGTAAACCAGCGCTAACCAGCGAGGGAACTACAGGCAAAACTACAACTCCCAGAAAACAGACTACAACAAGCACCATCCTCCACTACAGGTCATAAGCGCGAGTCTTAAGAGAATTATTTACACCTTTCAGTCTTTTCATCACAACAGTAGCCAACATAAATAAAGTGCATGAGTGAAATAAAGAACTGCGCTGCACACGTACGACCTGCACACGTATAATCTCTGAAAAGTTTAACATGAACATCTCCAACGCGATAGAAGCACAGAACAGACTCACCATAGGCAGAACATCCCTCAGTCACAGAAAGAACACGCATATTCCACTGAGTCCTGCCCTTTAGTCCGACAGAAGCTGACCGCATCAGCGGCACAAGGAGCGAGCTGTTTTTTCAGCGCTTCTAGTTTATGCAAATGAGCCATGTGGTTTTAAGTTTCGTTTCTGTATAATGTAAACAAATGTGCGCAAAGCTGCATTAAACACATTATTATACGAGTCCTCCTCGTAGGAAATAAAAATCCATTCTGTACGCAGAATGTAAAGAAAAGGTGGTGAAAGAGCTGGAAAATGTGGAGTATTTTGCCACAACTACTGATCTGTGGTCAAGCAGAACGACTGAGCCGTATTTCTTTGCTCTACTCAAGTTGAGCCACAGACGGCTCTTTTAGTTCTTCAGTTGTAAGAACTGCTGTTGCTCAAGCGCTCAATGTACCCTGTGTATAGCATGTTTCTTTTTAATAAATAGGACATTTGAAATAAATTCTTGACTTTAGTTTTCATTCTTGCATTACAGTTACGGAATTTAGTGTTTGAATGGTATGATGCAAGTTTCTGTGATGCTTGAATGTTCATGTGCATTGAAAAAAATCGTGAATGAAATCGAAATCACGATATCTGCCAGAAAAATCGCAATTCAATTTTTTCTTAAAATCGTTCAGCCTTATTTGCCAGCATCAATAAGGAGTGGGAAACTGTTGGTTATAAACAGACAATGCATCAAACTATAGACATATTGAGAGCTAAAATGAATAGAATAAAAGTGACAATTGTGGAGGAACTAAATGCCAATGTTTAAAAATTATTATAATAGACTGCCCACAGTAGCTCTATATATGGCCCTAATGTTTTTTTTTTTTAAGAAGACTGGACATTGGACTAATATAACTAGCTGTAAATCCCCAAAGATGATTCTTAGCAGGATCTTTTGTGTGTAATGTCTCTGACCTGATGGAAGTGTGTGGTAAGTTTTTTCATACCATAGTCCCGCTGCAGCTCGCAGTACTCCAGGCCTGGGATCAGGTCAAACAGGGCAAAGTACTGCTCCTGGGATAGTGCGGCTCTCGTGCTCACCATCAGGCTGCGGGTGTACTCCCCAGATCGGTAATCCAGGTACTGGTAACCAGACGCGTCCGCTGCACACACACAACGTCAGCTGATGTTGCTGATAGAATATGGTAAATAGAGCTAACCTGTGGGAAAGCTGTACTGGCCCATGGCATCTCCGGTGTTCATGTACGCAGCTGTTGCAGTACCATAATCATCTCCAGTTCCAGATTTAGTGCGAGGTTCGGCCACCACAGCCTTGTAGGCTGCAACATGGAGAGTTTATAGTAACATACTATAATAGGCTCAAAACAACTTTGTTAAAAGCAACAGGCCTTACTTTTGTCGCAGTTCTCTATAGCGAGGGCAGCTTGAGATGGCTTATAGTATCGAACGTAGCCCAAACCTTTACTCTCCCCAGTGGTTTTGTTCTTGATTACTATAGCATACTCAATCTCTCCATACTCCTGCAGAAGAGAGTTCAATCAATGAGGCAACAGCTTTTACAGACATGAGCAAGTGAGTGCTTGTTTCTGGTACCTTGAAAGTTTGGACTAGGTCCTCCTCTGTGAAGGTCTTTGGGATCATGACAAAGATTCGGGTCAAGTCTTCATCCTCCACATCTCTGTGTTTGCTTGAATTTCGGGATTGGGCAATAAATACCTGCATAAGTGAAATGTTAAAAAAAAAAAACAAAAAAAAAAACAATCAAAACATTTGTTTGTATATCATTAACTGTAAAATCTGGCGTTCAGTTTGATAGTAAAAATACTGGCACAGAGTCCATCATAAATTAGGTACCATCTGAGATTATGTTCCACTTTAGTGCCATTTTATCTTTTAACTAAAACAAGTAGGGTGTGTGTATCAATGTGTAAAATCAGGTACTTCTCCAGGACAAGCAAACAACATTAAAATACAAGGTGAGCCTTTTACTGTAATGTGTGTCTCCGAGGCACACCGATTACAAAAATAAAAGTCTTTTATTCTTACAAATTCGACTAATGAGGTCGTCATCAGGGCTCAAAAAAGGAGAGACAGACAACAATGTGTTCTTAAGATGCATTACATGAGAAGACATGAAAAGGCCTTTTCCTTAAACCAACTGGTACTTTTCTGTGTGGCTCTTGTAAGCACTGTGTCAATGTCCTCAAAACGTCTTGAATCCAGGACCTTCCATTGCCACAACTTTGCCTACTCCAACACCACTCACGTTATTTATAAATTTTCCTGTCCATGTGATTGCTTCTATATGGGAAAGACTAAAAAGAAGACTCAAGGACAAACTTTATGAACACAAATGCCATCAAAACCAGAAACCCGCACTATCCTAAAGCACAGCACTTTCCGCAGGTCATTCAAACATTAATGAGCTAAACACAACAGTTATCAAAGTCATTTAAAAAAATGTAAGGGGTGGTGGTCATGTGAGAAAGTTGGCCCAAAGACCAATATTCTGGATAGACACTTTTTAACCAGAGTCTGCTCCTGAAGGAGAGCCAGTCCCAGATGGACCAGGTGCACTTATTTAGGCTTGACAGGAGTTTAATGATTTGACTCATACTCGTTTACTTTACAATTATTTTTCTTAAATGACTCATTCTGCAAAATATGTTGGGTGTGTTTATATACATATTAAAATTGCCATTTTAACATTTTTAAACAGTTTAATGCTGTTATCTGAGTAGGCTGTAGCAAAATTATGTAGGCATTTTGAGTAATGTTTGAATCTTAATAAAACAGAATAAATTGATTAAACAATGGGCTTCACATTTAATTTATATTAAACCTGACTCTGCTCCAAACAGTGAAACAAAACTGAGTTGTCTGTCTCTGGGGACATTAACCCTGACTTAACTCTTAAACCCAGAGTTAACTGGACTTCCTTTATGAAACAGGGCCTGCCACCGGTCTCATAGTCTAACTTGCTGTACCTGTAAATAATCACATGTTATTAATTGTGGTATGTAATGGTGCTGCATCTTCTCACGTGATGCCTCTTAATAAGAACACCTGCTCTTAAACACGAAAACACTGGACATAATGGCCATATTTTAATTTTGGTGTTGGTGCTGTACCTAGGCTATTTTCCAAGAGCGCAGAATGCCTCACACGAGTGTCTCAGTCGGGTTACCCACTTCAGTGCAGAAGTCCAATTAGCTTAAATCTAAAAGTACTCTCTGATATGAATCCTCACTACCTAAACCCCAGCACCTAAAGATTAGTGCTAGTGCCAGTCTCTGCAGCGCAGTTCGACCAGATCCAATATGGCCGCTGTTTGAGTATAGGTCACGTGTCTGAACCGTATGATTTCATATAAAAATAAGAACAGTTTGTACAAATAAAAAAAAGGTAATAGTGTAAAATGCAACTAAAAATGGTCAAATTGTGGTGGGTGTTGCTGTGTATAGTTAGGAAAAAGGGGCATTCCCCCATTCTGTTTCCTTTAATTAGCTAAGCAGTAAGGCTAATATTTGAAAGGCCGTTAGCGCCAACTTACAACTGAACAAATGAAACGCTACGTTAGTGAGTCCAGGTCCATGCAGACTCAGATTATTACCTTGATGGGTTTGGACCCTTCCCCCAGAAGACGTCCATTCATCGTCTCCATGGCTAGGCAGGCCTGCGAAGACTTTGCGTATTTCACATAGGCGACACCCCTGGACTCCTTTGTGTTCTTGTCTTTCACCACCCATATTCCCTGAATGTCTCCGTACGCGCTGAAACTGTCGCGTATCTGTTCTTCGGTCACAGTGCGGCTGCTCACGATGAAAAGCCGACTGTTTGGAGGATCATCGAGATTCTCGGGTCCTCTGTTTGATGTGCACTCCTCCATGTTGCGTTAATGCGTTCCTTCAGCCAACAATGCTGTTGCGCCACTGAACTACGAACACGCTTCTTCTTCTTCTTCTTCTTCTTCTTCTTCTTCTTCTTCTTGTTCTTCTTCTTGTTCTTCTTCGTTTAGTTGACGGTAGGCAAACATCAAACGGAGCATTACCGCCACCTACTGGACTGGTGTGTGTGTGTGGGGAATATAAAGAGGTGTTTCCGTATGTTTTGTGAAGAATTTCTAAGTAGAATTTAAAGTAAAAGGAAGCTTTTCTTTTGTAACTGCTAAGCAGAGTAGTCTTTGCTCATCTTCATAGTAGTCACAGTAAATGAGGACATGGGTGTGTGTGGTTGACTTTATAAATTGTTCATGTCTGGATGTGTTCCAGCCACTCATGAACATGAATGTTGAATTTTAGGCCCATTTCTAAAGTGGTACATGCAACTGCAATCTCATCTTAAACTAAATGAAATTTCAGTAAATTTTAAGTTGCTCCACAGCACAAAGATGGCACTTTTAAGTTTTTAATGATTTTTTTTATTTAACTGTAAACTCTGGATCAACTGCTGTCCTGTTGCCTTTAGATCTCACTGCAGCATTTGACACAGTCGACCACTGCACTCTTATATCCAGCCTTGAGTCTTGTGTAGGCATCAGGGGCAAACCTTTTGTTTTTATTCTTTTGTATTAGATGCTCCTTGAACTATGGCTGCTGCAGGGTCCATCCTCGCCCCCATCCTATTTTCCCTGTACCTACTTCCCCTGGGTGCCACATCTTCTTTGTTCTGTGGATGATCTTCAAATTTATCTCCTACTCAAGCCAAATGAAGCCTCCCCTATAGGTCTCTTTCTTAAACCTAAATAAAAGCAAAACAGAGATAGTTGTCATTGGTGACCAAAGCATTGTGTAAATAGTGCAATTGCCCCCCAAATTTGTCCCATCTCAAAAGATCTTATTATTATTATTGACCCACATTTTAAATTTGAAAAACAAATTGCAGCTGTCGCTGAGGCCAGTTTTTGTTCAGCTTCACATGCTGAGTAAAATAAAGAAATACATCCCCCTAAGAGACTTTGAGAAAACCATACTTTTATTGCATCCAGGCTGGGCTATTGTAACTCACTGTGGCCTGGCCTGGACCAGACTTCTCCCTGCCACCTCCAGGAGGTGCAAAACTCAGCAGTCTGCCTCATGACAGGGACCAAAAAGTGAGAACATATTAACCCAGTGCTTGCCACCCTCCATTGGCTACTTGTCAGTTTTACATTATAAAATTCTTCTATTTGTTTTCAAATAGGCCTAGCCCCACCATACTTGTTAGAGCTACTACAGGCCACAGGAGCAGGGCCTTCTACTTTGCAGCTCCCAAACTTTGGAATAGCCTTCCTAAGTCTGCTAAAGACACCCATATTTGCACCAACATTTACCACTAACCAGATGTGTAGCAGCAATTTCTGGGCCCTGGGTGCAAATCATCCTGAAGGGCCGCACTACATGTTATCTAGTGAAAAATGGCCCTTACAGACTTTGTGAGGGGCCCTGTGCTGTTTACCCTGGGCCTGAAGTGAGCCCAGGGTAAACATTACTCTTTACCCCCCCAGTCTGACGCCCCTGCCACCAACTAAGATGCAGCGCCTTTCAATTTCAATTATTATTATTTTTAAACCTATCTTATCTTAATCTTGTTTTTCTTGGTGTATATTATGTATTATGTATTGGGCTTTTCTGTTGTCTGTCAGCACTTTGGTCAACTGTGTTTTTTTTGTGTGTTTGTGCTATACAAATAATTTTGACTTGACTTGACATGACATGACATGCTCTACTATTTCAGACAGTGCAACAGTCACAAGATCCTTTACAGTGTTTGCCAATCTTCAGAGGGAGTAGTTCAAACCTGTATGGCCAATCCTCAATCGTGAGATAATGAATTCTTCTCTACGAATAAAACAGGGACCCATTTCATTCAATGTTAGAAGAAGATCCATCCTACAGGATTTTCCTGTTTTAATACTTAACAGGACAGCTTGGCTATCTGATGCAACAATCGCTTTATTTATATTTAGCCAGAAGCCAATTAAGGGAAAATGCAATGGCAATCATTTCAACAGTGTACACCGTAAGATGGTCCGGCACACTTTTGATGCTAATGCCGTATTGTGAAATGTCATGGATCCATAAGTCAAAGTACTGCCTTTGTTGGGTGAGAAACATTATGTCCTTGAAGATGAATCCAATATGCAAGCGTGAGTTTATTTGTCAACTGGACAAAGTTTATTTGACTTAGTTAAGACATAAACACATTTTAAAATGTTTACAGTTTCAGTGATTTTATTAAGACATTAAATAGAAACAATTGAAATAAGGGAAAAATACACATCAAAGTGTAAAGACTGTGTAGACAGTTTTAAAACATATCATAGTTAAGTTGAAATTAGACCCTATCTCTGATGTTTGATTCTATCATCTTTACCAAAGGAACAATAGAAACAGCTGTTGTGATTATGTGGACAATGCAGCATCACAGGCTGATCATTATGAGACAAAAGAACATATGAGACACATGCTTTACGCATTCACACCAATTCTTCAGTATTAAAACACATGTAAAAAGTCATGTAAATCTCCTTGGACATTGGATTGGTATCAGAATCAGAATATGTTTTATTGCAATTGTCAGCTAACAAAATTCACATACTAAGAACTTTCTTTGGAGTTATGATGCAACATAAAACAGTTAATAAAAAAATATAAAAACTATGATATTGTCTTAGTTTAGCTCAAACCTATTCAACTTGCGCCTTGGGGACCCGATGAGGCCCTCCAAAAATATTATCCGGCTCACGAACCATCTTCCAATATCCCTGCCTACTCTGTTCATCAACTAGGCCTTGGCCTATCGTTCTCTTTCTGTTTAATCTAATATTAGGCTACTAATGCATTATTTGGATACTATAATTAAACCATGTTTAAACTAGACATGTTTATAGGTTTATAGGCAAATTTCTCGGCTGTAGACCTACGGGAGAGCCACACACGCGACACAGCAGGGCAGACGATGCCAGGGACATTAGCGCTCAGACGTGGAGGTTTTATCACACGGAAATAACGTGGTTGGGTCACTGGACTACGACATAAAGCCAAGAGGGAAACACACGCACACGTGACAGGGTGACGTCAACAGCCGGTGCCGCTAAAGAGGAGTGACCTTTTCGTCCGCCACCAGATCAGAACCGTTCACCGGCTTCAGAGCATCTACACGTACCACTCCACAGGCATTCGGGACCGGTGCCCTACTAACACGGACAGGTGAGAGCAGCTCTGCTCTTCTGGGCGTTAAAGACTGTAAAGAGAAGTGACAGCGCTCGATGTTTAGTAATGTTAAGCTTAGCTTGGTATGAATGGGGGTAGGCATATGAGGATCGGGATGACAGTTTGGGCAGTTCTGTCACCGAACCCCGCTATGTTTAATCGAGCTGATCCAGACTTGACAGGTGACACGGTGTAGCGGCACAGGACCGAAACGACCTTCCCGTCATTCAAGCATCCTTGTCAGTGTGGATTACCAAACCCGCGGCCAGTCCCCCGCTTGCATCCTGTGTGACCTGGTGTGAACTAGTGTTTTGTGGTTTGGCAGTCAACATAATACAAACGTTTTAGGTGTTTTACTGTTTACTTAGAAAAATTGTTAAAATGTGCTAACTGCTGAGTGTGTAAGTGTCCTTCAATCTAAAAGATGCGGAAACAGCCGGCTAACTCATCTGCCCGCCATGTTGGAGTAGGAACAGGGTGGCGTTTTGGTCATATCTCTTGTAACTTTACTTGCAATAACTTGTGGATCAAGTTGATGTACAAGCACTACGTGTTAGACTACCGATTACGTGTATTACTTGTATTTTGTCAGCCTTTTCGGGATCCTTTTCTTTTCCCTTAAGCTAACGTCAGTGTCCTTATGAGGGTCATATAAGGACACTGAGGTTACCTAGCTCAGCCGTTACGTTCCTTTAATGAATCCATACCAAGATATCTAAAATATATTTTCTGTCGTTTAAACATACATTTTGTTGTTATTGATGTGAAAACCACACAAGGCTTTTTAAAAACGTCAAACGTATTATGGCTCCATGTGGGCCACCCCCTGTAGCGCATACGGCACCTGCTAACAGCCTTAACAGCTACAGGTAACAGTTGTATTGGTGTGAACATCACTTTTCATGGGTGATCTAATCGAGGACATTTGCGGAAAAGCGGCCCGTCTGAGTCAGTTACCTTAAACGACCTTTAAAGATGGCGCCGGTCACCCTAGACGTTATGAGCGCTCTCCAAGTATAGATCAGATACTCAGGAACTACTGCTTATTGCAGGTTGTAAATGCACTTTGTAGTAGGGCAGATTCTTGATCACTGGTTTCTTTTTCTTGACAGGAAACTATGGGTGATATTGCCAAAGGAAAGAAGGCCTTTGTACAAAAGTGTGCCCAGTGCCACACTGTAGAGGAAGGGGGCAAGCACAAAGTCGGGCCAAACCTGTGGGGGCTATTTGGCCGCAAGACTGGCATGGCAGAGGGATACTCCTACACAGATGCCAACAAGAGCAAAGGTTTGTCCTCTGAGCTCTCATTCCTTCTCTTCCTCTGAGAAATTTTAAAGTTTGAAGGCAGCATAATTCAGAATTTTGAGGTTATTTTCCTGCTAATTAGAGGCCATGGATAGATATCTTATTTGATTCTGCATCTGATCTTGATATGTACCTGTCCATAATTACTTTAGTCTCAAGGAATAATGTGCTGTTTCAATTCTAGTCTCAAATGATCAAGAACTGACTAATATTACTATTAATAATAGCTACTATAATAGGTACTATAATCCTAAATTATATTATGGCACAATTTTATAGCAGTTACAATGGACATATATGTTTAAACTGCACTGACCTAAATGCTTATGACCTAGTATATGTATATATAGTATATAACAGTCATTGTGGCGCATGTTTGGATTATATCTCATATTGTATGCATTTTGTGCATCCAGGTATCATCTGGAGTGAGGAGACCCTGATAGAATACTTGGAAAACCCCAAGAAATACATTCCTGGAACAAAAATGATTTTTGCCGGCATCAAGAAGAAGGGCGAACGACAGGATGTTGTTGCATACCTGAAGTCTGCAACCTCATAACATCTGTTGAACAATATAAAATGTTTAATTTGATGTTCACTTATTTTAAATGGTCAGTTTGGGATTTGGCGGTAGTGCTAAATCCATGTTTGGTCCGAGCGGTTGTCTAAATGGTCCTGCACTAATCTTTTTGGTGAATCTGTTTATTTTGTCATCATTTGATGAGAACGATCTTGCTCCAACACTGCGCCCATGCGCCTTTTTGCGGTTTTTAACCTCGCCATACAGTTAAGAATATGTGACTTGTTTTACTATTATTAAAATTATTTTAATGAGTGTGTGTCTGGTTGTGCCCCTCTTAGTTCACCTGTATCTGTAATGTAATTCAATTACTGCATATGGAATATGGTCAGCTGAATTTATCCATTTATTAAAATATTTTAAACTATCACTTTTTAGATTTTATTGTTTTATTTATTTTTCAGTAAGATGATCAGTTAGTGCATTAGAGTGAACAAAAAAAAACAAAAACAAAAAACTTATTGTTGAAAAGTCCATCTTCTTAACCTGTGAAGGAAAGTTAAGGTACACTTGTTGTTCACATAGGGGAATCTGTCCCTGTATTTGACCCATCTTTGAATACCACTGTGCTTAGCTGTAGAATTGTACCTCTTGTGCATGTTTTGGGAAACCGGAGTGCCCAGAGGAAACCCAGACACATATGGGATAAGGGAATTAGAAACTTGGGGTGTATCTTTTATAATAATCCCATAAGACATCTGATATCCATATTATCTTCACAACAGCAACTGTATAATACAATAGTTTTTAGCAAATTGGTGTGTTCTCAAAATGATCCAGAAGGCAGCAGAAGATGAATCTGGAGCAGATGTGAGGGAAGGGTTAAGCAACAGTGACACACAGATTCATTATAGAATGTATAATGAAGCTACAAGGCTACATATCATATTCTGGTGTGTTCATAAATATATAAACTGCAGGTTTAAAGTGTCAGGAACTGTCTTCTGAATCACAGGCCATTGAGCTAAACAGAGAGGTCATCGGCCCTGCTCCGACTGCTCGTTCCACTGGTTTTGCTGAAGCGCCTCTTGTCTTTCTGACACATAGCCATGTTTGGGCACAGCACCAGCCTTTCATGATTGCTCCTTGCTGGGGGTTTGTAGTTAGCCTCAGTCCTCTGGTCTTCAGTGGGATTACTTACTGTCTCGTGCCATCCAGGACTGTAGCAGGAGAGCTGCAGGAAGTCCTCTTCCACTGCAGCAGCCATGTTACTCTTCTCTGTAGCCATGTTCTCAGAGTTCTGCTGGTTTGCCAAACGGTGCTGAGGGAAGGGCATGGGTAAAAAGTGTGTAGACCCTATAACACACTGGCTGAAGTCAGGGGGTGGGGTTGAAGGTGGTGGCGGTGACAGAGAGACTTGTCTGGACAAAGATGGCTCTTCAGGTTTAGCGTTATTCCCAGCACAAAGCAGTTGTCTGAAATTGCAGAGGAGCACACGAAGAATGGAACAGTTTTACATAAAACTACTGTTTGGGAATTTGATGAAATGCAGACCTATTTATAGTTATAAATTCTGCCTCACAGCCTCAAATGGGACTATAGAGCTTAATATTATAGGTTTGAATGTGCAGAGTGAACTTTAATTTATAATAAAACAGGTGAAATGCCTGTAATAAACAATGAAACATTATTTATGCAGTTTGATTCATTTGGTCAGGTGTCACTTATAGTGCTTTACTCAATCCATTGGGTGATCAATTAGATTACTGCTCACATGTTTCTCTCCTTGATCAATGTGTGAATGTATGACCTGTACATGTGTGAAGTGTACCTGCAGCAGTGTTTCCAGGCCAGGTGTTGCAGCTCAAGTACACTGAGGACTAAGGACACCGCTGACACAGCCAGCATGAACACAATAAAGACATTCTTCTCTGTGGGTCGGGACACGTAGCAGTTGACCGGATGGGGACACGGCCAGGCCTGAAAGGGAGAGCAGTGCTCAGAGAGGTGTGGCTCATCAGGTATGTCTTTATTTACTCTGTTTTTACCTTACACACATACAGTGGGTTCAGAAAGATACCATAAAGGAAGTACTGAAGACACAAAAAAACTACCTGTTGAAAAAAAGTCTCAAGGAATTTACACATTCTGAGAAAAATACTCTAAATTGAGAAACATACCTCCATGATGCTACGAATGAGGATGCTCAGGACATAGGTCTGCAGCAGAGCTCCGCGCAGACGGACACGGCCCTCTCTCTTGTCCTTGGAGCCGTCCTTTTCTGTCCTTGCCTCCTGGATGTCCACCCTGCCTCTGTCATGCCCTCCCCCAGGGTCATCCTCAGACCTTCGATCTTCCAGCTCCTCCTGCCGACTCCTCCTTTTTTCTTCTCTTCGGACGGTGTGCATGGCATGGCCCATGTAGATGAGGCTGGGCGTGGACACAAAAACAATCTGCAAAACCTGAAAAGCAAAAGAGACACATTTTCCAGACTGTCAGTTGTAAAATGAACACATGGGGTCAGTGTGTGTGTGTTTGGGAGGGAGGTGGGTTACCCAGTATCTGATGTGTGCAATTGGGAAGGCCCTATCATAACAGACATTCTCACAGCCCGGCTGTTCAGTGTCACAGTTAAAGTCCTCCTGCTCATCACCCCAGGATGACTCCGCTGCGGTGCCCAGTACAAGGATCCGAAAAATAAACAGGATGGTCAGCCACACCTGACATGGCACAAATAAATAAAAATGAAAAAATATGAATTATTACACTATAATTAATAGGAGGAATTTCAGTACAGTATGTATTATTTGATTTATTGCATTACAGTTTAAAGTGATACAATCTACATCAAACTTATTCCCGGACAAATGAGCTATAAAGGTTGCCTTTATGTGGTATAGGAATTGTACCACTTTTAAGTTACCCAAGTTGGTGAGATAAGATAACCTTTGACCTTTCAACATGGCAGAAGGCACTGAAATAAATGCAAATGAAGTTTTAACTTTAACACCTGCTCTAATAGTGTATTAAAGATGCACTATGAGATTTTCGAGTGGAAGGTCCGAAAACTTATGCAGTCTATATTTGCTTTGCCTACAATGTTCCACAGACTATTTTGCATTTATTCAGTTACAGGTCTTTTATTGAAAAAAATAAATAAAATAAAATAAAATAAAATAAAATAAAATAAAATAAAATAAAATAAAATAAAAATAAATAAAAATAAATAAATAAATAAAATAAAATAAAATAAAATAAAATAAAATAAAATAAAAAATGTATTCCTATTGTCGTTGGGATTGCCTCTTCAATGTGGACTACTCCAGGCATAGCAATAACATCTCCGTGAAGGCTGCAGACACCATAAAAGTTACATATACATCTTAAATGACCAGTTTTCGTTATGGATTTTTCTTCTTAGGTCTGTAAGCTACTTTATCACGTGGATTTTCTTAAAATGCTACATACGTGCACAGATGACAACTGAACAAAATAAATGTGACGTTATTAGGCTACCATCTTTAAGACTCCAGCACTGACCGATATTATGTCCGACTTAAAGCGCTTGACTCAGGGGAACACATGAAGCAAGTCTCTAGTGCGTTAAATGTGTACACTGTGAGCCTGAAGAACTGTAGGGAGAGAGGATTCACGAATTGTTATTGTTATTTTTCCATATCATATTTTTCTAAGGCAGAGCGCAGAGCAGTATGGGAGATCCGGGTTATTTCTCTCAGAGTAGCCCAAGTTCTCCCCATTGTCATATATTTTCATTGCCACACCAGAGGGCGCTGTCGCTTGACAGATCCTGTTAGATCTAATATTTTTCCAGTCACACCAAAAACATTCAAATGAGAAGACATTATTTACCTTTTATGGTATGTATGTATGTATGTATGTATGTATGTATGTATGTATGTATGTATGTATGTATGTATCAACTGGATTATTTTTTTTTTTTTCCAAAATCACCATCACCAAAAACATTTTTTGACAGAAAACTGTATTAATAACGAAAGGGAAACCAACCGACCTAGTGGGACAACATATCCTGACATGGGGCAAGTTGTCACAATAGATTATGTTGTCTTTAACAGTAAGTAACATTTAATCACAAGAAGATATAAAAATGGCAGTGTAATTCATTTCAAGTCAAGGCTAAAAATGTAGGTCATGACTTTTGGGAGGCAGTTGACTTTTTTGCTCTTGAGTAAAAAATATGACACCCAACCCCAGACTTTCTTACACATACTGAGTCAGAGTGACAGTTTAGTAGTTTCCTAATCAGAGGAAAACTACTAAAAGATCTATGTTAAGATATTTTCTGATGTATGTTATAATGTTGTTTCCTCATCAGAAACATACCTGGAGTTGTATTTTGTTTCATTCCATTCACACATGTTTAATACACAAATCCTGCACTAGAGCCCTTCAAGTTCCTTGAAGGTGGAAAAGTGCTATATAAAAATGTGATCATTTACCATTTACCATATTTAGGCTGAGTTCTTTTCTCAAACAGAAAACAGTATGCTCTACCTTGTGATGTCATGTGGTAATGCAGGAAGTGCTCCACTTTATTTTTAAACGCCATACACCTTTACTACAATCATTTGTATGATTTCAGCCCTGTTATAACAGTATTATAACATGGCTTAAAGCTCACAAGAATCAATGTTATGTACGTATTATTGCATAGCTATAGTATGTTCATTGTGAACCTTGGTAGTGTATAATTTTCCTTGCTTATTAACATGTATCATACAGTCATGTGATGGATGAAGTTGTAAATTAAAGCATTTACATAAAATGGTAACATGATTTTTCCAATGGTGTTATAAATGTTAACCCTAATAATTTGTTTAGCACATTATTAATTCTAATGCTCCTTCCTCCATGTAAAAGGTTTGGGAATTGAACTTCAAACTTGAAGTGCTGTTGAGAAATTACTTAGATATTTAAAGAATAGATGTCTAAAACTGTACCTTCCCCACAGAGGTGGAATGTTCCTGCACTTCCTCTAAGAAATTTCCCAACAGACTCCAGTCCGCCATCAGAAATTCAGAGCTCAGCCTCAGCAAGACTTCAGGACCAAACCCAGATCAAGGTAGGACTTCAGCAGGACGTCACCAGAAGCAAATCAGGACTTCAAGTGGATTTCAAATGGACTTCAAATGGATTTCAAATGGACTTCAAATGGATTTCAAATGGATTCACCAGGATCAAACCAGAAGTAATATTTCGAAGGCCTCAGCAGGGTTTAATAGGACGACAACCACAACAGGCCTCACCAGGTCCTGCAAAAGACAGATGTTATAGTCTCCCAATTAAAAAAACATTGATTATATCTGCACTACATTATGCATATGTGTACAAGAGTTCTAGTGGCATACTAACCCTAATCTCACACATGAGAGTAAATGTGTTTAAAAGGACAGTTCAGTTACAGCAACATTTAGGGAGGAATAATGCAGAATACAAAATACAAAAATATGATGTTTCTGACAAATATTATTGCAGTTCATTTAGATGAGCTGTATTTGTTTGTATTTATTCATGATCACGACTAATTTAGCACTGAACATATATATATATATATATATATATATATATATATATATATATATATATATATATATATATATATATATATATATATATATATATATTGTGATGGTTGTGGTCCTGAGACAGTCCAGCACATAACTGCAGGGTGTAAGATGCTGGCAGGGAAAGCATACATGGAGCGACATAACCAAGTGGCGGGCATAGTGTACAGAAACATCTGTGCAGAGTACGGGCTGGAGACCCCAAGGTCAAGGTGGGGAACTCCCCCAAAGGTTGTGGAGAATGAGCGAGCCAAGGTCCTGTGGGACTTCCAGATACAGACTGACAGAATGGTGATGGCAAACCAACCAGACACAGTGGTGGTGGATAAGCAACAGAACAAAGCCGTGGTGGTGGACATTGCAATACCAAGTGATGGTAATATCCGGAAAAAGGAACACGAGAAACTAGAGAAATACCAGGGGCTCAAGGAAGAGCTGGAGAAGGCCTGGAAGGTGAAGGCATCAGTGGTGCCCGTGGTAATCGGAGCACTCGGGGCTGTAACCCCCAAACTGGAGGAGTGGCTCCAGCAGATACCAGGAAAAACATCAGACATCTCAGTCCAGAAAAGTGCAGTACTAGGAACAGCAAAGATACTGCGCAGAACTCTCAAGCTCCCAGGACTCTGGTAGAGGGCCCGAGCTGGATGAGGGTGAGAGACTGACCACCGTGGAAGGTGAGGAACACATTCATATATATATATATATATATATATATATATATATATATATATATATATATATATAGAGAGAGAGAGAGAGAGAGAGAGAGAGAGAGAGAGAGAGAGAGAGAGAGAGAGAGAGAGAGAGAGAGAGAGAGAGAGAGAGAGGCAGCAGAGAAGGGAGCAGAGAAGGGAGTTGAAAGGGAGTTGACCTGGTCTCTCTCTTTCTGCTAGAGTAGAGTTGGTTCCCACACTGCACCTCGCCTGTGTCCAGAGAAGGAATAGAGCGACACTCCAGAGAAACTGTGGGAGGGGCCATAACTCTCAGAGCGAAGGACCAGGTCACTCACTGACTCACAAATTAACCCCACAATATACCCTATATACCCTATATACCCTATACCCGAAGCCTGGGAAAAGGTCACAGCATCACAGCCTTCAACAAGATAAGGGCAAAATTCTCCTTCACACAAGCTGATGTTTTCAGTTTGGTCAGTGCTGTCGCAATTTCACAGAAATTCAGTAAGATACGATGCCATGCTGATAAGAGGAAGAAAAGTTTACCTGCGTACTCCTTACACTCTGTAGATGCAGTCACGATGTTTGAGGTACTCTGGAGCTACAGGACTGATAATGTATAAATGCACACCTAAAGGTGCCCAAGGCTGAGCTGAAGAAACTGCAGGGCCCAAATCAGGTCAAAGCCACTTCAGACCATGGTGAGAGTGAATTCTAAATTTAACAGTTATGTTTGCCCTCAGATCACAACTGATTCTAAGTAGTCCTGACAGAGCTCGTCGGTCCCATGCAGAAGAGTCAGAAGCCAAAGCGACTGTGGGTGTAGGAGCTCTCTGTTCTGAACAGTGCACAGTGGGTGTTACTGTGGGGACTTCACCCTCCTCTTCTACCCCCAGGGCAGTCCAGAGGAAGCGGCTGGGTGCCTGTGCCTCCAGCATGTCTCTGCTGCTGTTTAGGCTGTCTGCCACTTAAAGGAAGTCGCATATTGTATAAGGCACAATAGTTCAGGTCGCACCCGGCATTCCGCCCTGATTCTGCTCTCCTTTAAAAAAACAAAACACCATCACATCATCATAAGCTCTACAGCTGTGTGTACAGGTGTCAGGAATTTAAGAGAAGCTCTTTTGTGATGTTGCCTCACCTGGACAATAGGGCGCACTATTCAGCCTCCAGGTAATGAGAAACCCACTCTGAAAGTTATTGATGACACAGTCCATCAGAGACTGCCACAGTCCGCCAGTCCACAGACAATCATGTGACAGTGTTAATTAGAGAGTTAAGGATTAAAAAATGTATGAGCTGATCTTATTTCCACTGAAATGTAGTCTGTGTCAATTTTAAAGTTGTTTTATCTTGATTCTTGTAGCATCAGTGGTCCCTGTGTGCTCTGTGAGGTGAGTCTTTTGAACTGTGGCTAATCCATGTGACACTTAAAAGGCCTGTTAATCAAATTATTAATACTTTAAAAATTTGGGATAAACAAGTGAAGTTTTTTGCGATATTCGAAATGTCAAGTTATGTTAAAGCAGGGGTAATAGAAACTCAAGTATTTGTGTGAAGATATAAAGCTGTATTTTTAGCTGCTCCAAAAAGCCATTCCCAGGCACTTCCAAGTCCCAAGGCTAAAAATGTCTACAGACAAAACAAGTTTGTCTTTTAAAATAAACATCCAGGAAGATTTCCAAATGATTTCTCAAAAGACCTTCTCAAGTCATCTGACCAACCAAATCTCTCCTGACTTCTTCTTGAAGTAAAGCTGGCCGTATAGACACTTTACATACATAATCTATATTGACAGAACAGAATCAGCAGTGAACAAGAACTGGTTCTCTATTCACCACAATACCAGCCATATGACTATATATAGGAAGCTACCTCTAAGCTGGGTGATAGTCAGGAGGCCCAGGTGAGGCACGGTTCAGCTCTTAGGTAAAATGGATAAGTTGGTTGGTTAGTTTAGATGTGTTTAGATGCTTCCTGTTGTGTATTCTCTTGTTAGACTGAAGTGTGTTTTTGAGTGCTGTTCTGTCCACATCACCCAAGTGCTTCACACCTTCTTATCAGCTGCACAACATCACATGCCTTTCCTTAAAAGAACGTGCATTCTAACATGTACACGTGGCAAATTGAGATGCAGTAATATTAAAGTTCCCCTCCATATCCCCATACACATTTATATTAATACCCCTCTCTGCCCCCCCAACAGACAGTAGTCTGTTTGAACCATCTCTGTGAATTATTGCCATTATGTCTAACCTTCACTTGAGATGATCTAGTTGCTTCTGTCTTTAACTGAGACATGAGAAAACAATTATGCAGTTTCTGGACAATCACATTATTTTTTTTCTTAAAAACTTTAATTAAATAAAGGGAAAAGACACAGTGTGATTAAACATAAAATACTGATGAAAAGCAAAACAATATTGTGATTCGGAAGGATAAAGTAGCACACAACTCTAGAGAACTATGTCATATTATAGAGATAAAAATTATTATTTTGTGAAATAAAAGGCCATGGGAAAACACTTTTTCAGATGGCAAGTTTAAAAACAACAACATTATGGTATGGAGAAAAAAAAGCAAAAATGAGATCACTGCTAAAACTAGCACATAGGGCGAGAGGTCCTAGCAGTTGCCAAGAGAGTAGGGAGAAAACCTATTACCTATAATATTATTTGTACTGCTTTAAGTTCTGTACAAAAAAATAGAGTTTCAGTAAAATGTTTTTCAGTAGGGTCTCCAGACAGGCTCCTCTCCTCTGACAGAAAGACACGCTCCTTCAATGTAATTGGTTAGTGTGTTGACCATGCCGCGCTCATCCCCTGGCCCGTGGAGCTGCTGGTTTGCTCCATAATAAAATGAGCCGCTGTGGCTTAGGGGAGGTGGCTGGGGAGGGGGAAGGTAAGAGCCATATGCTGCAGTAGCAGGAGTGTAGGCATGTGGTAGGTGCTGGGACAGAGAGGAACTCAGAGATGTCATGTGACCCAGAAATGATGGCTCATTGGTCCAGATTGTAGATGAGTAGGTCTTACACTCTGCTGGAGGATACAAGAGAAACAAGTCTTAACAAGAGTAAAATGTGTGATTGTGAATATGAGGTGGAGACATACCTGAGGAAGAGCTGCGGCTGTGAGGTACTCGGATCACTGCTGACCTCACCTCTCTCTGCCTCTGCCCTAAAGGACACACAGAGACACTCAATAAACCATGAAAAGAACCGCACCTGCTCTATGTTCAGAGGGAGGAATACAGACGCCGGGGCAGCCGAGGACCGTCCACTGTCACTTTGATGGCTCTCTGGATAGTGACGATTTGAGGAGGTGTGGTCAAAACGTTGATGGACAGGGTGAAGCTCTTACCTGAAAAATGTAATAAACACTGAGAAGAGTGAATTAAAATCAGTGACCAGTTGCAGTCCAACATGTGCAGACAGATATAGATAAATTGACTTTGATTAAAGAAAAGATCAGACCTCGACCACTGCGGCCAAGGAAGCGCAGATCAGTGAAATGGGCAGAGCCGTGTTTCATGGTTGTTGTG
>CM057094.1:18549507-18804507 GCA_029959045.1 Taenioides sp. WSHXM2023
CACGAGCTTGAGGTGCTATGTTCTCGTTTTTTGGTTCCTGTTAAAAATCGTGCCACGGAGTTCTGGACTAACTGCAGACGGGATTACATGTTAATGAGGACCATTCCAGTATACCATATCCATGGAGCAGGCGGCGGACTCTCACCAAAAAAGTTACAGGGTGCGCCTTTAAAATACAAAGCACAAAGCTTAAATGATAAAATATGCTGAGCTCTAAAATTTTATCTTTTTTTAGCGAGTGCTTGTGTCGACACACTTGTCGAGCTCAGCAAGTGACGCCTGTGTGTGTCTGTGTGTCTGTGTGTGTCGCTTAAGAAAAATCACGTGACCGGTACGTCTACTGTACCGTTTGGCGTGTCTCGTGTCGGGAGCGCTGAGGCAGCTCGCGCGGGGCTCAAATCTATCGCAGTGTCTCTGTTCATCATCACAGAACCACAGAGAAACAGAAGTTTGGCCTGTTCTGTGTGGGCTCATTTTGATCAGTCCAAGTTCTACAGATTTACTGAAATAGCTATATTATTTTACTTTCATTTTCACAACTGTTCACCTTGTCACACATCACACATTTGCCAACTTTATTGTACAATAGGCTATTTGTTTTAATGACATGAGATTGCATTACTTTCTTCGTCAGTTCTTTCATTTGTTGATATCAGTCCGCGTCTATGACAGATGACTGTTCACGTGTCTGAACGAGCCCTGCGCTGTGTCAATGCTTCTGCATAGGAAGCAGTTTATTTCTAAACCACCAGATGGCGCTATAGAACGCACGAACACTGTCAACACTGCGCACACTGATGGAAATGTGTTACACACACCTTGAGGCCTCATTTACCCATCACTACTTACAGCCACCAGAGAGCGCTATTCTAGTGTCACTACTCCCCCGGTGGCTCGCTCCCATACCGCTCCGAGGCCGCTGTGGTGCTCCGCTTTATGAGGAGTATCGAGGTATCAAAAGCCCCATCGTAGAGAAATACAGTTTTGAGTGTGTCATGGAGGGAAATTGACACTTTTCAATCCCAACCGAACTTGCGCCATATGTGTACATCATAGTGTGCACACGTCATCAAATCGCGCTGAGGCGATGATAAAACAGGGATCAAAACAGGAGTACATGTGGAGCAGTGTTGTTAGCATACAGTCTGTGGTTGTTAGCAATCACATAAAATACGTCAGAGAGCCCGGACCGTGTAGGCTCTTTGTTCGGAGGCTTGTTTTGTGTTCAACTCGCCACAACCTTTGAATACAAGTAGGGTAAGGCCATTATCATTCATATTGGGACAGGAGGAAGTTGCTGTGGTTTTACTCATAGAGCTATGTTTTACCACCTGTTTACATACCACTGGTCTCTTATTCCCTTTATTCTGACCCTTGCTGATTTAGAAAAAATATTTATGTTTACTGGATGCTGATATATAATGATATATTATTTGTATGTGATATCATAATGTAATACGATAATACACTGTGCAGAATATGACCAGTCCCATGGTCGGGTCCAAAGAACGAGGAGCCTCCAGAAGCAGCTTCATCCCAGAGCTCCAGAGCATGATGTAAGAACACCACAGCTTTACACCACAAACAAAGTATTCCACAGCACTACACAGGACACTACACTACAGTACACCCCAGTGCAGTAGTTTGAACTTACCCCAGAACAGAGTGGAGCCGAACAAACTGTTTGATGCCATGGTACGTTGTATGCAATAGAAAGTACCTGAATTGGAAACAGTACACCAGATCGTGAATACACCAGCAAGAATGAGAACTAGTGATGTTATGAAGGCATTGATTTATGTAATGGCCCATCAAAAAATAATAATGCACTTGATTTACCAAAATGTGTAGTGTGAAATGATCTAAATCCGTATGAAAAATATGTACATGGCACCAATTATAGTCTTGTCCTGGCCATTCCAGCCCATGACCTGCCTGAATGGGTCTGAACTTTAGATGACAGCTCAGAATAGAGCCATAAATGTGTGGATCTTGAAGAAATACCGCTGGGATGACCTCAGATCCTTGTGTTTACCTGCAACCCCTACAGCAACTGGAGGAGATGCCGAGCTTGTCTTGGCAAATGAAAGCAGCAGTAGAGACTAAAAGGCCTGTCACAATAACATATTTTGATGCACAATATATTGCTACAGAGAACTATTATGATAAATGCTAATATTGAAACTACTTTATGTCACTGACACAAATCAGGAAAAAAAACAGTTTTAAGTGACACAAATCAGGAAAAAAACTGTTTTAAATAGAGTATCAAGGCCTGAGTTTCAACAAATAAATAGCAGAATGAACCAATAATTAGCCATAGAAGATTTTTTTTTTATCAGCCCTTTACAGTTTAAATCTTATTGTATTACAAAAATGACAAAAATCTCCCCACTATTGCAAAGAAACGTACACATGATAAATACTGAGCTCCAAAATATATTGTTTCAGCTTTCATATATTGAACAATAAGTAAATATAGTAATTATCGTGGCAGGCCTAACTAAAAGGATGCTTTAATTAAAGTGAATACAATTAGTATAAAATATATTAAATAAACTTTTTCAAATATTTTTGCTCAGTTGTTGTTACTCAAATGTGCCAAAGGTTCTAGCAGTGAAGTAGAGGTGTGTGTATAGATAAAGCGGTTTGTGTGTGGTACTTACCTGGTCAGTGCAGAGTTGTTGGTGGTGGTCAGAGCTGCTCAAACCAAACTGACCCCAAGACTGGGCAGACCACAGCCCAACAGAGAGAAACTATTTTCCTGATGGAACTTTTAACCAATCACGGCAGCTGTGACGGCTGTGACGCTAACCAGGTTTGGGGCATGGCCGGGAGCTTATTGTCACAAAAGAAATGAGAGAGGGAAATGGCCCCAGGATGTGGCTTCTGTGTGCAGTACTGTCCTGGAAGTGGCTTTTCTGGATGCAAATGCTGGTCAGACCCAGTGTGGTCAGCTCTCAGCCTCACCTTCTATGCTCGAGTCTGACTCCACAACATCCAGTGACAAAACCTGATGATACAATTTGTCTGGATGCTGAATTAGATTTTTTTTTTTAAATTCTGGTGTGTGTGATTTATAATTTGGAGCTGCATGAGCTTTAATGATGTCAGAACAACTAAACTTGTTGGTATTCATTTGCAGGTTTGCCCTGGGTGATGCTCGCAGACCACTTCAGGAAACGGCTGCTTTGATGGAGGACATTGTTCACTCTCAGCTTGTCACTTTGGTATGCACTGACTCCCATGAACTTGTCTTTGCTAAAACTGATCTTAACATTGATGCCCTCCTTTACACATTCACCATCTTCCTCCTGTTTATGTTGTTTCAGTGCTAAAAATCCAAACTTGAGTGATTAAAAATATACTAGCAGTTTAGATTTCAGACACCATCATGCGCCTAGATGTGGAAAGTTCAACAATTACAACTCTTCACAAAAAGTCTAACAACTGAATTTGTCTTTTTAGACATACAAATAATGCAAATTTAATAATAAAAAAAAACCAACTGTTTTCAGCTGCATCTGGCCAGTGAGGCAGCAACTCTGCGGGGGTCAAGGGTCATTTCAGCAGAGGACATTATATTTGTGTTGAGAAGAGATAAGGTAAACAACAATCTGTTTGCTAAAACTTAAGTGCTTTTAAAACATTGTTATTGGTTTGTTTTTCAGAGAAAGGTGGCAAGATTATTAAAATACCTCCAGTTCAGAGATTATAAATCAAAACTTATGAAAAGTTTGGATGATGATGAGCCACAGCCAGATACAGGTAGGATATGAGTGGGTTCAGAGGTTAAAGTCTGAACAGAGTCTTTAAGGGTGCTGGTGCAGACAGGTGGGGCTCCAGTTCCTCAGGTGGGGCCCAGCGGAGGCAGAGGTTGGCCCAGGACTACCTGCTGTGGATGGACCAGACTGGAGAGCTGTTGGCTTTGGCAGAGAAATCTGAGCCGGACCCGGTCAAACAGGAGCGTCTGGAGGTCAGGACTCAGATGGAGGTTCTGGTCCATGTGAACTGCAGCTTTATGTGCTAACCGTGTCTGTGCTGTTTTAGCGCTTAGAGCGGCAAACCCGAAACATGGACCAGGCCCAGTATTCAGAGTTCTGCGAGAGCCGTCAGCTCAGTTTTGGTAAGGTTTTAGTACATAATGAAAAGCACAATATTGGCTACGTCTGAAGCTTTTTGCTGTTCATTTTGTATATACAGATGGTCATGGCAACACTCACTGAATATTAATCCAAACATTTCTTTATTTAAATGTTTTAAGCAAAAAA
The DNA here is from genome assembly GCA_029959045.1 of Taenioides sp. WSHXM2023. Classification (NCBI taxonomy): domain Eukaryota; kingdom Metazoa; phylum Chordata; class Actinopteri; order Gobiiformes; family Gobiidae; genus Taenioides; species Taenioides sp. WSHXM2023. The sequence goes on from CM057094.1 coordinate 18,553,779, forward strand.
AGCCTCAAAGTTTCGGGACTGGTTGGACTGCAGCAGCTTGGAGTTGAAGCCCAACACTGTTGCCATGGAAATACTGTCCTACTTGGCCTATGAAACAGTTGCACAGGTAAAAAACCCCCAAAAACCTCACCCAGAACAGAGAGTGGGGATTAAAACAAACACATACACTATATTGCCAAAAGTATTCACTCACCCATCCAAATAAATCAGGTGTTCCAATCACTTCGATCACCTCACTTTGGGACCTCCCATTCGTTGGTGACGGATATGAGCACCTGGGCTGGCAACCATGTTGTGTACTGTGGTCCAAAGCAAGAAAAATGATCTGATGAAAGCTTTTTGCAGAAACGTTATTTAAAAATAAAAAAAGCTTTTGGACATCAGCCATGTGAGTGTGCTATGCATTTTTTTCACTTTCTAATCACTTCCCTGGCCACGGGTGTATAAAATCAAGCACCTAGGCCTGCAGACTGTTTCTACAAACATTTGTGAAAGAATGGTTCACTCTCAGGAGCTCAGTGAATTCCAGTGTGGTACTGTGGTAGGATGCCACCTGTGCAACAAGTCCAGTCGTGAAATTTCCTCGCTCCTAAATACCTCACTCCTAAAACTGTCTGTGGCATTATAACAAAGTTGATGTGACTGGGAATGACAGCAACTCAGCCACGAAGTGGTAGGCCATGGGGCAGGGTCAGCGGATGCTGAGGGGCATAGTGCATAGGTTGAACTTTCTGCAGAGTCAATCGCTACAGACCTCCAAACTTCATGTGGCCTTCAGATTAGCTCAAGAACAGTGCGTAGAGAGCTTCATGGAATGGGTTTACATGACCGAACAACTGCATCCAAGCCATACATCATCAAGTTCAATGCAAAGTGTCGGATGCAGTGGTGTAAAGCACGTTGCCACTGGACTATAGAGCAGAGAGTGACGAAGTGCGATTCGTCACTCCATCTGGCAATCTGATGGACAAGTCTGGGTTTGGTGGTTGCCAGGAGAACGGTCCTTGTCTGACTGCATTGTGCAAGTGTAAAGTGTGGTGGAGCCCCACACTTTACCCCCTGGTGTGGGGTTGTTTTTCAGGAGCTGGGCTTGGCCCCTTAGTTCCAGTGAAAGGAACTCTGAATGCTTCAGCATACCAAGAGATTTTGGACAATTCCATGCTTCCAACTTTGTGGGAACAGTTTGGGGATGGAGATGTTCCTCTTCCAATATGACTGTGCACCAGTGCACAAAGCAAGGTCCATAGACATGGATGAGAGAGTTTGGTGTGGATGAACTTGACTTGCCTGCACAGAGTCTTGACCTCAACCCGACAGAACACCTTTGGGATGAATTAGAGCGGATACTGAGAGCCAGGCCTTCTCGTCCAACATCAGTGTGTGACCTCACAAATGTGCTTCTGGAAGAGTGGTTAAAAATTCCCATAAACACACTCCTAAACCTTGTGGACAGCCTTCCCAGAAGAGTTGAAAAGGGTGGACTGATGTCATATTAAACTTTCTGGATTAAGAATGGGATGTCACTTAAGTTCATATGCGAGTCAAGGCAGGTGAGCCAATACTTACTGCAATATAGTGTACATCTGACTGAGATAAGACTGACATTACAACATTATAAAAAGGCCGTGGAAACACTCTGGGTCACATCTTCTGGCTGTCCCCATTAAACTGTGCAGTGTCGCCCAATGTTGACCATTTTTTAAGTACCAAAGGTAGTACTTGGTAGTATGAAAAAAATAATTTTGAATTTGATTGGAATTAAAACCTTAATTAATTAAATAACAGAATTAAACAACAAATGTATGCTTTCCACCTCAGTAACATTTTATACAACAAACATCTAATTTATTCCTCCAGTGTACAAACAAGGCCAAAGGATTTGCAGTTAAAAAGTCCAAAGCTGATCCTTGACCATTTTAAATTATTTTATTAACAGCCTTAACAGCTGTTAGTGCGGCATTAATGTGATTTTTTTTTTTTTTTTTTTTTTTTAAGATTGTGGACCTGGCCCTATTGGTGAGGCAAGAAATGACAGCAAAGATTGACGCTGTCAGTCATGTGATCAGTGCAAGCTACATTCAGTACCAACCCTCACACGAGGTACAGTCATCCCAGTGCCCCTTGTCCTTCCACACACAAAAATTAAGGGTTGTCTGTGAATTTAAATAATTAATTAATTATAAGGTGAAGAAAGATCCAGATTCTCCTGAAGCCACACCCCCATCCACCCCTGGCTCCTCCCACTCCACAAAGTCTCTGTCACAGGGCAATGGCAGTCTGGACGGACGCACGAGGCAGAGAAAACGTAAAAAGGTTAGTTTTTGGAAATGCTGTAAAAAATACTTAAGTTTGTGTTTATGACTAATTACTAAAAATTTACTGCAGAATATGTTTTGGCTTTGGGGCAAATTGTAAATATGATTTGACATGATTGGTATTTCAGAGCTGTCCAGTTGCAGCAGACCCACCGAGTGGAGCTCTACAGCCCTGCCACATCAGAGAGGCCATTCGGCGATACAACTACAGACACATGGTACCTGTGCACCACCTAAAATAGATTAAGACGAGCATAAACATGGTGGTATACATTAAGTGTTCAGGAAATTAAGTAAAATAGATGAAGTAAAAAAATAGATCTATAAGGATGGTGTTTGACTATATGGATGCAAGAATGCAGAAGTTACACCTGCCAGACCAGAGGCCTAGAGCCATTTATGAATAATTGAAATGCGCATATCAGATATTGGCTGTTTGTGTTGCAATATGTAATTTTTCTAAATTAGAACAGCTGGTATCTTATCCTCACAAGTAACCTACACTTACGGTTTTGAAATGCTATATTGAGTGGATTTTAATATTAATTGCCAATACTGCCTTTTCCTCTTTTACAGAGTGCCTGTGGGAGGAATGGAATGGCTCTTTTTGTTTGCTAAAATAATTGTACATTTCTTACATTGAAATAAAGTTTGAATTCATAAAATGTTTAATTATTTGTATTGACAAAATACTGTTCTTACAACTTTATTGGATAATACACAAGAACAAAACATTAATTCAAAGTGAAGTTGGTTGTAAAGGAGGAGACCTGCCAGTACATCACCAAATTTGCCAATAGAACTGAATGATACGCTTTGATCATGAGGATTACTCATATATTTGCATGTACACATTTCATATGACTCCAACATTTTCTTCACTGTGACGAGTGAGACATGGCTGGCTGTTTACAAGTATGTGGTTGTGTCCTGTCCGAGACGCCTCAGAACTTGTGGCCACTGTTCAGTAAAGCCTCTCTCTCCAACAGGAGCTCTCCATATCTGTGCTGCAGTTCTTTTTCACGCTCCATCTGTCTCTCGACATCTTCTCGCAGTGCCTGAAAAAAACAATTACTTTTTGTAAGGGCTTCCATTACCAGGATGAAAGAAGAGGGCGGGGGGGCTCACAGTACCTCCAGTCTTCGGGGAATGGCTGTATCTTCTTGTGTCTTGAGCTGAGTGAATGTCTGAAGCTCCGTGGCTGCTTGCTCCACCTGAGAATACATGAGCACAAGTCAGTTATCTGCTAAAAAAGTATGCCAACACTATGGTAGCCATTCCTTTTCTCTCAGCTTATTTTACCAATGGACACACCAAAAACTTTCAACCTAACAAATCTTTCCTCATTACAGTAGTTTCATGGTTTAGAAAACATGCTTTGTTTTTTTGCATTTTAAGTGGGTTCCATTTTTGTTGTATTATATTCAATAGCTACATACAAAATTCTACAACGCTACGGAAACCCCAAAGACTAACAATTCACTTTTTATCTTCAAATTGTGTAGTTTTTCATAATATTTCACCAAAGATAGATTGACCAATATGCAAACTGGTCCAGTGTTGTGTGTTGAGGGCACACCTGTTCCCATAGGTCATTGTGCTGCTTGAGGAGCCCTAGTGCTCGCGACTGGAATCCTCCCAAAAGGATTTTGAGTTTCTTCTCTAGTTTAGCCGCTCGCCGCGCTTCTGCGGTCATGTGACCACGGTTTACCTGAAGACAAGTGAAATGTTTATAGATGAGTTTGTGACAAAAATCTACAGCCAACACTAGGTGCTATACCTCTAGTCTTTTCTCCAAGCTCTCAATTCGATCTTTCTTAGACGCCAGGTTAGCTCGGGTGTATCTGTTTTGAGCCGGAAGGTACAACACCTGGAGAGAACAGTAAATCATATTTCATTGTTGCCTGATCTGAATGATGTCCTGTAGAAGAAGCAAAAAAGCAGAGGGTTACCTGTCCATAGCACTCCTCCCACACTTGGCTGTAGGCCTCCATACTGAGCTCACCATGGCCCATTCCTGCTTTCACTACCTCCATTTCAGCAGCCAGAAGAGTTTTGGCCTGCAACATTATACAGTCACATATACTCTCATAAGTCAGTTTTTATCCAAATGAGCAGTATAAATCATTACATTCAGTTGTTTAACAATGCACACAAACCTGTTCCATATCTTCAGGACTCAGAGGTTTATACTGGTGACTTTCCAAATAAGTAATGTGTGATGCGTTGTTGGAAGTGGACGTGGGACCTTTGCCTTTACTGCGCTGTAATTGACTGGCTGTGTTGGCTGCGGGATGATGCAGACAGTCATGGTGCAACATGGTAATCATTTCCTGTTTGATGAGCTCTTCAGCCAGTTGCAAGTCCAAGAGGGGCTCCATGGAGGGGGGGCGTAGAACTGACTCGTTTACCTGTACACATCACATTCAGTGTGTTAATACGCAGCATTCTGAAGTAAATGCTGAATGCTAGTGTTTTTATGGGTGGACATTTGAGTTACCTCAGTGGGTCTTGGGAGCTCCCTCTGCACAGAGGTGTGCCGCAGCTTCAGCTCCTTTTGCCGCTCGGCCTCTCGAACAGCCTAGGCACACATACGACTTCATGACAGGTGTGACACACACAGCTGTGTACCTGCTTATGGACAGGAGATCTGTCAGCCTGTACCTGTTTGCGTGCTTCCACATCGGCTGAATCTTCAATGAAGCCAGTCTCTGTTTCCGTTTCCTCCAGCTCTTTCTCAGCATTTTCAGGTAGAACAATCTCAAAGTCGTTCTTTGGAACAGGAAGTGACATCAGACCCTGTCTCAGCTGCTGCAGGCTTTCCCTTTGCTGTCACACAAAATATAGTAGGTAATTACTTACACACCTTTTACATTGTGTCAGAAAGTTCACATTTTCCAACTGCTAAAGACTTATAGAAACATTTCTATACTATAGATGCATACGGTATCACCAGCAATATCATAAAGCTGTGTCGAGTTTGATAAATCTCAGACTCCGTTATGAAAGTTTACCGCATGCTTGGTGAAGGCAGGGTCTGACAGCTGCTCCTCGCTGTTGATGTTCAGTTTGTCTCTAAGAGGCGTGAGTCCTGGAGTCAGTCCTGGAGTTACAGCCCCGCGGGGAGTCACTGCACCTCCAGCCTGAGGGGTCATGCCCTCTGACCCCTGGCCTGGTCCCGGGGTTCTGTACAAGCCACAGTTATTGTTAGTAAACTGTTAAAGCCACATAAAAAAAGAGATTTGATGGAGTGAATAATGTTGTCATGAACCTAAGCATTTCCTTCTCGGTTTGTGCAAAGGGAGGTGACTAATTCTCACCTGAAGGGGGTGCTAAGCACTGTGTTGGGGGTCTGGACGGCCTGTCTCTGGGGGGTCACTCCACTAAAGTCACTCTCATGCAGAGGGGTGTTGAGCCCTCCCTTCAGAGGTGTGTCAATGTTGGTTAAAGCCATCAGATTCTGCGCTTCCTGTAGCACACAACAGCAACAGATGAGACCACGAGTCAAATGTTTACTTTATTACCCAGTGATGTTTTCCATGAATGTTAAGAGACGAGCTAAATTTAATGAGAAGCTGATGTGCAGTGAGTGAAAATAGGTTTTGATAAACTAGTATCAACGATTTACAACCAACTGTGGCACTTCACAATCACATTTTCAGCGTTATACTTTCATAATATAGTAAATCCAGTTCTTTGTTTAGTAAATTGGAGCAACACAACTAAATCATCACCAGGGAGCATGCTTGCCTACTTACAGGAATAAAAAAGTAACATGGTGTTTACCAAAATTTAAAACAACCTCCAAAAACGGCCTAAAATCTGATGAACATCACACAACATTTGCCCATTAACCAAATGGTTGTGACAGCCACACGGGCATCATGCCACTGTGTCTATGGCACCCATAATGCCTTTTTTGTACAGAACTTCAGATCCAAGAAGTGTGAAATAGTCTTCTCATTCCCTAAATACTAAGGGTTAAAAAGACTATTTGAGAGATGCTTTTTAGAATAGCTAATACTTATCTCTTTGCCTCTTTTACACAGGGAATAGATGTGGGGTACCTGCAGTATACGATCCTGGGCAGCAGGGGTCCTAGGTGTCCGGAGCCCAGTGCCAACAGCATTGGTCACACTGTACTCAGACAGCAGAGTTGATGATGCAGCATTACCACTGTCACTCTCCTCTGCCGCCTGGCGCGCTACCTCACTAGCCACGCCCATCTTCACCACCTCCTCCAGCTCTGCATCACTGATCTGTCCACCAAAAAAGATCATCTTAAATTACCAATCTGTGCAATGGGCAGATACATTGATTTACAACATTTATAACCTGTGGTGCAGGCAAAACTAGTTTGGAACGTTTTTTGGTGAATTCAGCCACTCCACTGGTCTGAAGGATGGCAGAGGGAAGGTCACTCTCCTTCTTCTTCTTTATCTTCTGTTTGTCTCTCTTCCGCTCATGCTCCTCTCGCTCGCTGGAATAGAGAAAAAAATAATTTTACAGTGTTATTCCCTGGTAGTAAGATAAGATAAGATAAGACTTTATTGATCTCACAGAGGAGAAATTCACTCGTGACAGAAGCTCACAGTCAGGGGACAGTATAGTGCAAAAAGTTGTGAAAAATTGTGCAAACACTCAGAACAATAAGTAAATAAAAAATAAAAATCACAATAAATATTAACATATTTACAACATCAGGTAGCTCTTATGTACAGGGAGTGAAAGAACTTCAGCATTACATCAACTGTCAGTTAAAATGTGTTCATTTGAACATACTTGCGTAGTTCTCCGTCCAAGTGCTGCTGTCGCAGACGTTTGAAGTCGGGCTCCATAGCCTCAAAGTTTTCCATACTCGTGTCGTAGAAGCCCTTAAATTTATCAAGAAAAATATTTGTCAGTTCCAGATGAAGGCTGCTCAATTACATTTGTCTTGTAAGTGCATTTTCCATGGATTATTCATTGTAATAATTCATTGTGCATTACAATTACATTTACAGCAGGTAAAAATCTGATGTGTGCAAATATTTACTCATGAATAGTGGCAACTATTCATGTCTCTACATTTTTTTTTTTGGTTGCAATTTTGTTTTTATTTTCTTAGGTGACCCAGTGTAAATCATAATTACAAAATAACTTTATACAAGTTTTCATGCCCATAATTTTCTTTCTCAGAATATTTTATTTTACCCATAATTTTTTGGCCCCCTTTTAATTCTTTTTATCATGCATAATTCTTATGTTTTTCCTCCTTTTTCATTATCATTATTATATATATTATATATATTGGTTATGTGTGTGTGTGTGCATATATATATATATATATATATATATATGTATGTATGTATGTATGTATGTATGTATGTATGTATGCGTGTGTGTGTGTATATATATATATATATACACACACATACACATTTCTACCAACACTATTATCATTTATCAATTATTAATAACAATAATTATTATTACTATCATTATTATTATTATCATCATTAATACCACTATTATTAATATAATAAAATTTAACAATGAGATTGTTAAATTATACGATTATAATAATATAATTATTTATAATAATATCAATATGATTACTTGGGCGAACACAACATACATTTTACTTTATCATTATTTTATAATTTCTTTTTACCGAAGCAGGTTTCTTCTCAAAAGGGATCTCTGCATTGTAGTCCACCCCCCTCTTCTTCTTCCTTTTCTTGTTAATGCGAATTCCTGCTGCTCTCAACTCCCTGCGTTTCTGCAGAGCTGCCAGTCGTCTAAAACACAACACATTAAACAGTTAGACATTATTTCAGAGGGCAACAGCTGAGGTAAGCGATCACAGATCACTGACCGGGCCTCCTCCAGCTGCTTCTCTCTGGCCTTCCTTTTGGCCTTTTTACCCTGAGTGTTGGCCAGACGAGCTCGCGCCTCTGAGAGCATCTCCAACTCATCTGACAAAATACATGGACACATTTCATTTTGCTTATATAATACACAAACCCTATAGAAGAACATAAATTAGATGAAAAAATCATCGGCACAAATATTATATTAAAATAGATTATAATAACCTGTAGTCTGTGTAGCAAGACTTAGCCGGCTCTTATGTCCAGTTAATTAAAGCAGTCTTATGCAGCTCAAATGTGTAATTTCCACACAGATATTTTAAAACTGCAATAAGCAAAGTACTTTTTTTCTTCCAAACTATTTGTGTGTCAACTTTTGTATGTCAATCACAAAAAAATAATTAAAGACTGGGGGCTAATGAATCAACAAGGTGGTCCAGAAAAAAAATCCTACCTTCATCCATATCAACAGGGTCAGGCCTGGCAGGTTTAGTCTCAGGATTGGGATCAATTTCTCCAGGTTTTAACTTCCTGGGGTCATCACCCACCTCTTCCTCATTATCTCTCTGTGCAGCTTTGTCTCTGAAAATGTACACAGGTCATAAGGATGGCTACAGTGTGCACTTCTTGAGTGCACAAAACGTGAACTTACAGCAGATATTCGTAGTGCTCCAAACACTGAGCAGCTGTGCGTCCTATGATGGGAGCAATGGTCCTCCACTGAGTTGGCATCAATTTGGCCAAATGCAGCAGCTTCTCCTCTTCTTCTCTGGACCATTCTGTTTTCTTGATGCTTGGGTCCAACCATTCGTACCTAACAGAGACCAGACCAACACCAACACCAATGGAGTTACAAACAGTAACCAGTAAAATGCTAGTTTCATGTGGTGTTGGATAAATTGTAAATGCAGCTTTCTGAGTGGAAGTTGCACATGAACAGTGCACCAAGTCAGAGACATGTGAATTCTGGAGGCAGCACAAACAACCCCAGTTATGATGTCAGATGTGTTGATTGGTGGGAATCAATGATTTATAACAAATATGATAACACTGCAAAATATTTTGTATCAAGTGAACATTAGACTTGGGGTAACTGCTATAGCTTTCTTTTCAAAATATCAAATATTGAATATTGAGTCACAAATAGCTACAGAGTGTGTTGTCAGCATTCGTCCAAAAGCACATGAACACACACAGATTGGGTGAATAAGCACCATCCTCAGAGAAGTCTCCAATTTGAACCCGACATGCAAATTAAAGGCATAAATCTGACATGACTTTCTTCAAAGCTCTGTCTCCTAGATGTTGAAGTCCAAGGCTTACTATTTTTCTTATCTTTCATTCTATCTTAAACCCTTATGACAAAGGAGATGATTCAATAATATTCTGTCAATTTAGCCTTCTTCCAAAGACATTCTGGGACAACTTAAGTGATGTGAAGAAAAGAATGGGTAAATGATTCACTGATACTCCTTATGTTTTTTTTTTTTTTTTTTTTAATCAACCAAGCTTTTTTTCCTTCTCCTTTCCAGAGGCCAGGCATACACTCACTGCAGAAGTGTGTTTGACTTTCTCACTGCTCTCTATAAATCATAAATTATATCAGATGTGCAAACATAGTCCAAAAATATTCCTGTTTTACAACAGAACCGATTATGGATAGATTATAATAATCTGCAAGCACACGGGATTCTAGGAAATTGTGATCAACCCAATAAAACCAAGTGAGACTCACCATCTGGCTTTACACTGTTTGGCGGACTTGCGATGTAGGAGTGAAGCAATACGAGACCACTGATTTTTCCCATATTTCATCACCGCCGCCTTGAGGATCTCATCCTAAGGAAAATATAAACAATGCATTGTTGTTGTTGTTAACAAACTTCATGTGTGTTGTTCCACGAGCGCTGCGTGTCGTTCTAGGCTTGTAGCTACCACATACGGCTCACTGTGTGTTCATAATATTGTGTAAATATGGATTAAGTTAATATTTATATGTGCATGCAAGTTTGCATACTACCTAGGCACATATAATCCGTGGTTAGCAATAAGCTAACGTAAACCTATAGATTTCATTGTAAACGTTAGCATTGCGCTGTTGGATTTGACATACACACCTCTGTATTCCGCCAGACGCCTCCTTTTATCATAATTCGTGGCATCTTTGAAAATGTTTAGGCACCCTACAGATAAAAAACAACAAGTAATAAGTTCCCTTGTTTGGACTATAACAAAAACAGATGCGTAAGCCTAGCAGATAGAGGACTGCGTTAGACGAGTGAACGTGCACAAAGTACCGGAAACTGTTAACAACGCAATGTATTATGGGTTGTGTAGTCACGGGTTGTGTAGTTAACGAAGAGTGCATTACCGCCACCTACTGATAATTTCTCTAGCCACCAATGACCCCATTTGTACTTTCTTTTCAAAGTAAACCAAACCCTAACCCAAATTTAACCTTAAATCTCTCCAAATCTCCAGCATAAAAAGTCTGCTCTGATGTAGGCACTTTAGTGTAGATATTTTAGGATTTTCAGAGTGACACATAGCCTGCCATTTCTTTGCATTAAATAGGACAACTTCATGCATTTTCTCTCTTCATGCATTCATATTGCAGTAGAAAGACCAGAAAAAGAGAAGGATTTTGAGATGAATCAATTTTGTGATTGACATATATAGGCCTATTATGTTGAGTGGCTCTGAGTTTGCTGCTTTGTCTTTTCTGCATCTGTGCTTAAGGGAATGAGAACTGCATATTAAAACATCACATTACTAAAGAGTGAGTGAATGGTGCTTTTATTGTAACATTTACTGACTACAGATACCTTGCAGTTCACATGTGCTGCTGCTGATAATACAAGAAGAACAAGAACATGACGATAGACATGCACAGACATGGTAGGAGTCACTCTGTCACCTACTCCCACTGACATACAGAGCCAGCCAATCACAGCTGTAGATGGGTGACAGGGGTTTCTTTGTAAGGAAGACATGAAAAAGAGGGCTCACAACTTCTAATATTCAGCACCAGAATAAACAAAAAAGAATACTATATATTTCTTAGACTAAATAACAATTTCATAAAGTATTTTCATTAACACAAATATGTCCAGAAATAGATCATATACATTTTACCATCAAGTATTTATATGACACAAACGCACTGACAGTCCAAGCTGTCCAGTCTTTAGAGCAATACTGTCGAGTTGGAGGACTGGGGCGGGTGATGTGATGTGACTCACTGGGGTGACATGCACTGATATGTACAGCTGTAAATGCCCCCCTTCCCACATAAACTTGGGTACATGATGCGTGTTTATTTGAGGTCACCAGCATCACCCTGGATGGTCTTTTTGATTCGCAGCAGCATCGTGGTGAGCCACTGGTCCAGACGAGAAACTGAGTCAAACTCTTTAACTGCTTCTGTGAAAGCCTCACTGTTCTGCTCCTCATGAGCCTCCAGCAGTTTCTGTGAACAGACAAAATGCAAGGTAGAAAAGGTTTCAGAGATGGTCATCTGGACACTGTTGACATGAGGTGTTTTGGCAGCCACGCTTTGCACAGGTTTATGACACTAATAATATAGAGAACATATCCAAAGTTCTTCTATGCCAACAGCATTTTACCCCAATCAATGAACTACCGTCACTAGTGACTCTTGTTTTATCCTGTTTCATATTAAGATGTGTCCAAGAGATAAAAGTGAAAATGTGATACCTTTAAGAGTTTGAGCTCTCTGGAGTCTGTGAATGCTGGGAACATTTCCTCATACTTCTCAATTGCCAGCTGCAACCACACACAAAATACTCAGTGTAACTCTCAAATCATTCAGTTCAGTGACTCAAAGAAGACATGTTGATGTGTGATATCAGCTTTTTCTCTTTCTCTTCACTTTACTTAATAAGATTTCAATTTAACAACATAGAGCAGAGCAGCAGAACTGAATGAACTGGATATGCATTTGTTACACTAGGGCATTATAGCATTGTTAAAAGTGTTTCTTCTACGAAAAAGTTTTAGTATCACCACTTAAGGTTTGTTTGACTTCTATGTCACATATCACTACATCAGCATATGTCATTTAAAGCAGATGTACCTTAGCATTGAGCTCATCCACAATGAAGTGACACAGAGATGCCTTGAAGAAGTACTCTTTGGCATTATACTTAAGCAACGGGTTATCCATGGTGCTCATGGCCACCTTAAACACAAAACAAAACATGGCAAACACCCATCACTAAACTGAATCATTATTAAAATACATATAATTAGAAGAATGTATTAAATCTAGGCAGAATACCTGTTCATAGATTTCAATGGCCTTCTGGTACTGTTCCAGCTGGGCACTGTAGTGGCCCACCTTCAGCAGACACTTGTTGGCAGAACTGAAAAAAGTCACATTTGAAAAAGTAGCACTGGGTATATGGGTATACAATATGTTATGTTGAAAAGGCACATCCTCTTGACAGAATATGCTGGACTACCTGTTAGATTCCTCGCCCTTGTAATAGTCCGCTGCCTGTTCGTAGTGGGCAATGGCCTGGAAACAAACACGTGTTTATATTGTCACATATAGAGGCTGTGGGTTAAAGTAGGGAGTCTGTGGCTCACCTTTTCAATATCTACCAACTCTGACTCATAAATCTCTGCAATAGTGATGTGATGTTTGGCTGCGATGGTGAACCTTCCCTGAAGCATAAAAACAAATGAAGAAAAATATTAAAGATACAAATGCACATACACTAATAGGCTTCTATGAAATGTGAACATGCACAGAACACAGGAGGAACAAGTGAACAACACAGGAGGAATATGAACACATGAAGAACATGAAGAACACATGAAGAACACATGAAGAACACAGAAGTGCACGTGAAACACATGAAGAACATGTGAACAACACATAAAGAGCATATGAAGAGCATGCAAAGAACATCTGAACAATACATGAAGAAGGTGTGAATGACACATAAAGAACACATGGGGAACGTATGGAGAACACAGATACAGAGAGTTATAAAGGCACCATGTCTGTGTAGATGTCAATGGCCTGGTTCAGACAGTTGATAGCCTCTGCCAAAGGATACAGAACAGAGCAAATGTGTCATTTGTGGATTCAAAATAAGCTTAATGAAATAAAGCTTTATAAACTCCAGTACATTTTCATGAACAATGCCATAACATCCCTGCAGCTTTTCAGTGCTTTAGCGCTAATTTTAATGACTTATAATTTTAAGTGTAGGAATGAAAGATGAACTGATAAATGCAACCAAGGAAAATTTGAGTCCATCTCCTTCACCACACTACACCAATCTGCTTGTACCTTCCCTCATTAATAAACTCAGCAAAAACTTAAGAACCTCATTCACCTGAGGCAGGGACTTTCTATCATTGTGGAGAGGGTGCCAACATTTCCTAGTGCTACTGGGTAATTTTGATTATTTGTACATCTTATGCCTTCCTAGCATCTAGGATTTACTGGTAAAAACAAAATACTAAATCAGATTTCACCCCCCCACTGCCTTTGCTAAATGGGTTGTGCGTAGGTCAAAGTCATGATGCTCACCCTGAGGGTCGGCCTTCTTGTAAGCATTCCCTGCATCCACAAAGCTGGTGGCAGAGTCCAGTTTGTTTTGCAGCTGCATGTGTAGTCGAGCAGCTTGACAGAAGGCATTTCCTGCCGCTGTACGCACAAACACACACAAACTCACACAAGGCACAACATCAGGGCAAAACAGTAAGAGCCCATCTTGAATGTGAAGAAGCGTACAAGAGCATCATGGTTACACTTAATGTGTGCACCCACCACTCCAGTTCTTGGCCATCTTGAACATGTTGGCAGCTCGGGCGTACATCTCACACGCGTCCTCCACCTTGTGGTTCCCCCTGCAACATACAGCTCCCATCAGCAGAACATCTCCACTTCAGACAGCAGCAGTTTTCTGGGTGTCAGGGTCCAGAAGTGCAGGTTATTTTTGTCATAGGCTATGTGCTACATATCCCTCAAGTGAGGCACTGAACTAGGTTACATCAGCTTGTTTACAATTACTACCCTGTCTGTAGGCTTCAGACACGTTTGTGTGTTTACATTTTTAACATTCTGCCCCAGTAACGACCATAGGGACAATTTTAGTTTTTTAGGCTTTTAGGCTTCATATGACACAAACACCCCTTACTATGTTGTCTCGGTTTAAAGAGTTTTAAAAGAAAACATGGCCCAGACAGTCTTCTTCTAAAACACAAGATTGATGTAGTCTATGTGACTCTAGGTTTGAAAACCCAGGGGTTTGGACATTCATATTAAAAGGCTGTAGAGTCCCACAACATTTGGGCAACGCAAAACGCAAAGTTCTAAGGCCCACTGATTAAAAAAGGCACTCCACAGCCTAAACTTAAGCACAGCAATAGATGCAACAGATCACAAACAAACATAGCCTAAACATCCGCCCACATAACGCGTAGAATAATTTCTTGCTCCGTGGAGGGTCCCTCTGTACCATTACGTCCCACCTCCCATTGCTCAGCCCCGGCCTCACTCCGGCCCAGCTCCAGCAGAAGCTGCAGCACCTACATTAGCCTATAATCTGTGATGGGTGCGTGACTGTGAGCTCTGTGCCTGTTCTGTGCTATGTCGCTCGTGCTGTAAGCCGATGGCGCATGAAAAAACTGAGGAGGCCCGAGAAGGGCTGAATGTCATAGTGGTTGCGTCTTTTTGGGCCCATCCGCGCGTGTCCCGCAGTCATTTAACACAAAAATAGTCCATCTTGAGCCGTCTAAAGCTGACTACATGGGAGGCACGGGTTAAAGCAAACCGACCCTTGCGTTTGTCCACCAAGGATACAGGCTGAGGAGACGGGGGCCCGTCCCTCCCCCATCAGCAGTTGAAAAAGAGAGAGCGTTTACCCGAACATCCCTCCGAGAAAGGAACCGGACGCCTTCACCTTCTTGTCGGCCTCAGCCATCAGCTGCATGGCCTCCTTCTCTTTACCGGAGTTATCCATAGCGCCTGGTTTGACACAGGATTCAGAGAAAGGAGCGAGAGCGGCGGAGAAGAGCACGACGCGTCAGTCACAGATACTGGTGCTGATGCTGAGGAGCTGCTTCTGCTGCTGCAGGAGGCTGCGCGGCTCTGTGGTGACCTCCAGTGGCCAATGGAGACTTGAACACGTGTTTTGCCATTTCACACAAGTATTAAACTATATGCAAGACAATTTTACTAGGCATAGTTTTAAAATGAAAATATGCCTATAGAAATGTTTAATTTCATGTAGGTAATTTAAACCAATGCAGCAAAATTTTCATGAAGACAAGAAAGTGAAGGCTATACAGCCTACTAGAGATATTAGTCTGTTTATTGTGTGAAATGTTCTGCAGCGCAGCTTTAAAATGTTAGCCTGAGTACATTCCAGAGTCTGCTGCTTAATATGCTCCAGCATCAGCATTCATAAATTAACTTGTCAAAGAGCACCAGGAATGTACTGACATAGCTACACATGGCTCTTATACTATGATTCAGTTATTGATTGAGACTGGTGGCCTGGTGTAAGCTGTTATTATATCAGGTTTATTAATTTCAGTTAACAGTTCTTCATTTAACATGATTTTGTAAATACAGTATAAAGAAAAATTCTCAGAAAAGAATTCAATTAGCAAGGAAGCACACAAGTTCCAGCACTTCCAAAACTGCACACTATCCTATAATAAATATGGAAATAAATATAAATATGAATATAGAACCAACATAAAACATTAAACAAGTTAAATATACAGAAGGCTGCCTTAGAATGCCTCTAACCTAAAACAATGAAAAGAATCCGCTTATTTCAGAGGACTAACCCACTCTCATCCTTTCTCCAACAAAAAAGAGCTGCAGTCCAGGCATTGTATATTTTTTATTTAAAAATGTTTTAGTGTAACTTTAAATAAATAAATCATGCATAAATGCTCAAAGGGTAAAGTGGTAAAGGTGTCTGAAAAATGATTGCAGTAACAGTATAGAATGTGTACAGGTGAATGCTCTACATCAGACCTGGGCATTGTACAGCTCCCGGGCCACATATGCCCCTTTGGTTGACTCTGACCAGCCCGTTTAAGATAATTTGGAATTACAAAATAAACTTATTTTATAATTTTACCTCATGCATGGACTAGAGTGGCATTGCTTTTATTTTAGGTGTTTTTTAATGACATTTTTTACAAGTCAACCTCACTTTTTCATTTCTGAGTCATAACATATACTCCCAGTCTTACCGGCTTGTCAAAACAATGCTATTTACTGCTTTTTATAAAGAAATACAATTAATATTATGCAGAAGTGAGTTAAGCATTTTAGCCCGGCCCTCCACAATATTTTCTGTTTCTCATGTGGCCCCATGAAAAAAATAATTGCCCACCCCTGCTCTACATTCTCCTCAGTCCTCTTCTGACAGAGTCTCACGTGGGGTGGATGCTCTGGACTTGCTGTGACCTCTGACCTCTGACGACCTGTCCTGCAGGAAGACCTGGATCTCTCCCAGCAAGCAACGAAACTTCTCTTGAAACTCAGCCTCCACTGCCTCTTGCAGCTAGAGTTACAATCATAATTTCAGAGGGCATTTCAAAATGTTTTTAGAACAGACATTAAGACCTTAAATGTCTAAGCATCCAATCAATCAAGAGTACAAACAGACCCCTCCCTGAAATGTCAATAATAAATCCCATTAGCTGCAAAACTTCCAATTGTGAAATTTATTTCAAGTTTTTTCACAGCCATAATGAAAATACAATATTACTAAGTATGGACACAGTGTGTCTTTGTGTGTGGACACAGTGTGTCTTTGTGTGTGGACACAGTGTGTCTTTGTGTGTGGACACAGGCTCACCCTGGGTTTCAGATCCTGGATCTGCTGCAGTAGATCTCTGTGCTGCTGCTGGAGCTGCTCTGCACGCTTGGCCTGAGCCTCCTCCAACTACAACAAACACACAGCACCATCACTACACTGGCCTAATGCCAACTATAGTTATAGTTAACCAAGGCTCACCCGTTTGATGTTTTGGACCACCTCATTTACGTAGCACCTATTGATCTCAATCTTCTCCCTAATAACAAACAGGGCAAATATTACCACACCTTTGACAGAGGCAGCTGTGATGGGTGTAAAGGGGAAGCAAACATGACCATATATGTGAGGTTTAAGAAAGGGCTGAAGCAGAGTCATACTCCTGTGCAAGGTGTTTCTCTCTAGTTTTGGCCTGGTTAATCTTCTCAGTTCTCCTTCGATCCATCAATCGCTTCAGTTCCTTTTTCTCCCTGAAGGCCAGGAACAACCCATTACAACAAGTCTGTTCTCATTTAGGGGATGCAGTGAGCATGAGCGGAGTGAGCATGAGTTAACAGTGTGGTGCATTTTGTAGTACCAGGGGAGATTTGAATCTGACATTCATTTGTATATATATATATATATTATATAATCTGAAGTCTTACTTGTCCTGGATGTCTCCAAGTTTCTTCATCTGGACACAGTGGTTCTCCTCTGCTGCTCTGCTCAGCCACTCTGTCAGCTGTGCACAACAGCAAACATGTGCTGAAGCTCTTTGTGGAGCTCTGGGAGACACTTGTGACGAGTCCTACCTCTCGAATGTGCTCTCGGCGGAGATACTTCTGGCTGTAGTACTGCTCCTGTCTCAGAGACAGAAGCTGCTGCTGCTGCTCCTGTCTTGCCTGTAGGAGGCGCTCTTCCCTCTCAGTTTCTTGATTTCTGTTGGACAATAAATCACACTCAAACCACATAAACTATAAATCACTTTTCTAATTATCTACATATGTTGCAGACATATGTAGATAATGTCTACGACATTTTGAAAGACAGTTGGCACACATATCAGAAAGTTGTCAAAACTGAAAAAAACTAACTTTCTGATGTGGTATCTAGAAATGTTAAAAATCCCTGTGTTCTTTTTTAAAACTATATGTGCTGTTCTTAACCTCATCCAGTCCACTGTGTTAGAGTTATCATCAGTAGCCTGTAACAACTTTCAACTGTTTTTTAATGAAAAAGTTACCAACATTAGGGCTAATATTGTGATCCCTCTCTCATATCCGCTACCTGCCCTGCTCTTATGCGCTTTTTAACTTTGAGCCTGTGTGGTATCAAATGTGGTCAATAAG
This sequence comes from Taenioides sp. WSHXM2023, assembly GCA_029959045.1. Taxonomy (NCBI): domain Eukaryota; kingdom Metazoa; phylum Chordata; class Actinopteri; order Gobiiformes; family Gobiidae; genus Taenioides; species Taenioides sp. WSHXM2023. The sequence goes on from CM057094.1 coordinate 18,572,093, forward strand.
ATTAAGCCTTCATCCTGCCCTACTGACCCTGTCCCGCCTCGTCTTTTTAAGGAGGTGTGGACCACTATTGGTTTGAGCGTACAAAAAATTATTAATAGCAGCCTTGTTTCTGGTGTTGTGCCTTTGTTCTGTAAAGAAGCTGTTACTGAACCCCTGTTGAAAACCTGGTCTGGACACATCAGGTCCCTCCAACTATAGGCCTATATCTAAACTCCCTTTTATGGCCAAGATTCTGGAGAAATGTGTCCTCCTGCAGCTCCAGTCATTTCTAGAAGCACATGGTACTTTTGACATCTTCCAATCAAGTCTTTACACAGCACAGAGCCTGCACTTTTAAAGGTTTTTCATTTTAGCCACCCTGCAGTTTCTCGCTTACAGTTGGTCCAAAATTTTGCTGTGTGCCTTTTAACTGGAACCAAAAAAGGTGAGCACATTACCCAATTTTAGCGTCATTGCACTGGCTTCCAGTTAGTTTTAGAGTTGATTTTAAGATTTTATTGTTTGTTTTTAAAGCTTTGAATGGACTGGCCGCACAGTACGTCTCGGACCTCATTCAAATTTACACCCCCGAGTGCGCTCTGAGGTCCGAGGGCCAGCTCCAGCTTATGGTGCCTAAGACTAGACTTAAAGCCAGGAGGAACAGGGCCTTCTCTGTGATCGGCCCCAAGCTCTGGAACGCTCTGCCTATCCAAACAGCCCCCACAGGGGAGTGTTTTAAGTCTCGTCTTAAGACCCACTTTTATTCTCTGGCTTTTAACACCGCGAGTTGTGCGGTCCTGTGTCTTTTATTTATTTTATTTATCTTATTTATTTTACTTATTTACTGCTATTTTATGATTTGTATGTTTTTGCTTTTATTTGATTTTACTGGTTTTATTGTTTTAGGACTGGTATTACCAAATTTTAGCAATTTACCTTTTTGTTGTCTTCATTTTATGATCTCTGTGCAGCACATTAGAAACTGCTTTGTTTGTAAAATCTGCTATATAAATAATGTGGATTCGGATTTGAATTAAATAATACACATGTTATGTATAAAATAACAGAAAAAAAAATTCAATGACAGAATAAAGTAATTCTTTGTGACATAACCTGCTATGATGCCGAGCCATTTTCTTGTATTTGCTTTTCAAGTCTAGATATAGTTGGGTTATTTTCCTCTGGTGTTTCCTGAGAAGCTCCTTTAGCTCCTTACTCTGTCGCCTCTGCTCTTTCAGGTACAGCTTGGATTGCTGGAGACTCTCTATGGAGCACACCTGGAGGTCTACAGTGGACAAAACAACTTTAGCTACTCACATGCTACTGTATTTCTGATATTTGATACAGCCACATACAAGGAAGAACTTCTCACCAATGAAAACACTAAGGACAAGGTCCTCGGACTTGAAGGGGGCTCTGTTGGTATCTAAAGTAGACCAAAATGAGCTCAGTCCAATTATAGGAGACAATTGTGATTTTGTGGGTGTTACCTGTGGTAGCTGTCGGCTGATTGGCTGTTGAAGCTTTGGGAGTGGTGGCCACAGGAGTGTGTCCCATTGGTACAGGGGCCACTCTCAGGCCATTTTCCACTGTTGTTCGGGTGTCAGTCTTTCTCTCCGTGCGGCTGTCTGCCTCACTCTGCTGCAGAGTCACAGGACCCTAAGTCACAGTATTTACTCTTTTTTGATACAATCTATATAACTAGTCAGGACAATTCTCATTTGAGCGCATGACACTAAATTACTCACATAGTAGTTCAGTTGTCAGTGCAACAAAACAAAAGCACACCTTGGATTGCATGTCCTCCTCAGGCTCCTCCAGCGTCAGAGCGGCCAGCTGCTTGGACCTCTGTTCCAGTAGATTCACGTAGCGGATTGGATTAGACAAGGCCTCAATCACATCTGAGCCACACAAGCATAGGAAATTAGACCCTAATCCTTGTATGGGGTGATACCTGACTTATTAACTGTAAAATGAACAATGAATAACAATTTGACTGTTTATCTGAAGTTCATATTTCCTTTTCGTCTCTGGTTTGTCAGTTTGAGGTGTACAAGTGGTCAAACTACAGGCCAACTTACTTTTGTGTTACATTAATGCAGAGGAAATCATCACCTGGGCCAAGACATTGTCTCTTCTGTTACCTGCAAATGTGTCTGGTACATAATCTTTGACCTCTATGTAGACAAAGACAGCAGGCAGAGTGAGGGGCTGGTTCTTTTCATTCCTCAGGCTGATGTAACGGTAACCTAAAGAGAGAGAGAAAGCACACCCAGTCCTTTTAGACTTCAGATGTAGATGTCGGGTAATGTGCCAAATATTCCTGCAGAGGCTGTGTGTGTGAGTTTAGTGATAAAACTAAAAGAAGCACATTTCCAGGCATGATGTATATTAAATGTGAGACAATAAAGCTGGTTTGAAAAATCCCCTGCCTTATGGCCAGAGTATTTAACAAATAATGTAGCTAATTCAATTATACTGTAACATCTAATGCTGGTCCTCTGTATTGCCTATGTCTAAGAAATACAGAGATATCATTCTGGATTTGCCAGGCAAAAATTAAAGTGCATATGGAACTACTTATTTCTCTAAAACATAAATCAAATCATTAGACTTAAGATTTTATTTTTAAAAATCCTGGTTGGACACAGGCAGCAGATGACGCATTTAGTGGTATGTTACCTAAAACATAATGACTTGAATGAGATTAAAGAAATTGTCCCAGTTGATGAAATAGGTATAGAGATTTCATTTTAGAACTCCCTGAGAAGGGCTATTTTTTTTTTTTTTTTTTTTTTTTTTTAATGTAACCATGAAATATGATTGATAAAGAGTCAAAAATAAAACAGTAAATAATGCATAATATTGGAAATGATTGCAGAAGTTTGTGCTTTTCTTGGTTTGTGTGCTTTGAATTCTTCTTTAATGAAAAATACATATCAGTAGGCCTTAACCATTAAAGAATAGTCTCCAGAACAGCCCTGCCCTGATGGTGTCAGATCCATCTGTCTTTTACAGTCTGTTTATGTTTATTTGCTCTGCATTCATCTTGAATGTTGTACAAGTTTAAGTAAACATTCCAATTCTGTTTAATTATTTCACATTATTACTTTACTTCAGGCATACCTGGCCTTATTGCTGACACTGGAATAATCCTGTGTCCAATAAACTTCCCTCCTTCTTCAAAAACAGCCACTCTGAGGGAGGCCAGAGTGGGCAGTATGACCTGGCAGAGACACACAGAGCTGTCAGACTCACACAGCGCTACAGTGAAATGCTTTCCTCAGTTCTCACCTTTTTGAAGACAAGTGGCTCCTCGTCCCACACTGGATTGATGGCGTTGTTGTTAGGAGAAGTTCTGGTCCGGAGTGCTTTCCTCCTTGTGTCTGCCGGCAGTCCAAACATGTCCATCTCCACATACACGCCCACTCGTTTTTCACTCAAGAACTGACCTGAGATCACCTGCACTTCCCAAATCACACTCTTCAGCATCTCCTTCAGCAAAATCCACTACTACAACCAGCAACGCCTCCAATACCATTCATAGCCCTGGTACTATGTACACATGCTCCCTGTAGCCTCACCTTCACAGACAGAGTGTTTGCCACAATGCCATCCACAGTATTCTCTGTGAATGGGTCAAAATGTTTGTCAGGCCGCCTCATGAACTCTGGCTTCAGTCTGTACCCGCTCCGACCGTTATACTCAAACATAAACAGGTTAAGCTGCATCGAGAGATCTGGAAAACACATGACACAGGGCCTCAAATAGGAGTCATTAAGTGACAAGTCATCAATTACAATTACTCCAATTACTGACATTGACTTTATTTTGCTTATATTTGGCGATACATTTACCTATGTCATGAGGTAATTTATTTGCATTAGTCCACATGATTCATCTGTTATCTTTTGAACTAGGAAAACCAGTTTCGTAGATACCCATCAGGTGGTATATCACAGCATTTATTGGTCTGTATTGTTATGGTAAGCCAGACATACTGTTTATGCTAACTATGTACTGTAAGTGAAAGGTCCTTCAGGTTCAGCATTTCATTGATTTCATTAATGGCTCATCACAGAGATGCAGCACCAATCCCCCTCTCAAAGTAAAAGTGGTGTCTTAAGATTAATAAGATCTTACCAATTGTTTGATAATTAAGAGCCACCAGCTGACATCCAGCATTCCAGAAAAGTTGAGGCATGAAGTTAGAGGAGTCCACTCTAGTCCCTTTGGGGTAGATGCGACTCAGTTGAGATTTATTGTATCTGACACATGGTTAAGGAGAAAGTTTGCATATGTATATATGAGAGATTGTTGCTTTGGAATCCAGTGCCATGGATACTCAACAAACTCCACTGGTGATTTTGTGAGATGCTCCAAAGCTTTGGTCTCCACAAAAGATGACATGTGGTAGGAGCAGTCGGCCTCTGCACAAAAAGGACACATCACAGGGACTGGATCTTTACCACAGCAGGGTAGCAGGATTATAGTCTTAAGTATAATTGTAAATGAATTTTATGTTACGAAGTTTGTAACTTTTAATTTATCTGGATGATCATGGGTAATGATTTCTGTGCTACTAAGTTTTTATATTTACAGTAGAATTCTGTGTTTTAATACACCCACACAATGCATTATTTAATCTTTGACATACTCAGCAATGTTAAAGAACAGTTTCTTACTTCTGGAAGCTTCAAATGAGTTGAATTTGGTGGGCTGCACGTAGTTGACTAGAGTGGACATTTCCTCTGCGGCCACTGCCTCCCGCTCCACTGAGCCCTGCACAACAAAAGCACTAGAATCACCATCACACATCTGGAAGTGACTCAAAATACAGTGTATCAAACAAATTTTGCTCTTTTATCAATCAAAAGAGCAAAATTGAAATTATCTATTACACTGTGAACACTAAAGAGTGTAGCACTAGCAGCAGCAAAATGAACCACACGGAGCAGCACCTGAAGGTGCTACAAAGCAGCTCACTGTGTCACTACTGACCTTTTTACCCTCATCGTCTTCATCCTCCTCATCTTCCTCACTCTCAGCCTCAATCGCTGTAGAAGAAAAGAGCAGGCTTCATGGTCTATCTGCAGACCTGGTGTAGACTTAAGCATAGACTGCTGACTGGATCTGGTGCTTTTTAGAAAACTGTACGAACCACATTGCCTAGTAACTGACACAACTGCACAACAGTTGTACCTTTCCATAATCGATCAGTCTCTGGAAGGGACCTTGGTGAAGTTGTATAATATTCTTGATATTGAAGAGTGGGAGATAAACAAACAAACACTTTAACGAGTATCACCTCCAGTATTGTTGCTAAGTGACAGTGGCTCATTCTGATTGGCTGCCTGCTCCATCGATTTCTTGGTGTCACCAGTGGAGGAGGGTTTATGGGACTTTTTATTCTTGATGATTATTTTTCCCATCAGCTCTTGGGGGCTGGGCAGAGGGACACCGGGCTGGAGCTGTGCACACACACACACACGTTGAGTTTCCATGTTTTTGGGGGAGTAACCATAATTACTGCTTGTCTTACCTTAACCCATACCGTAATCTTGACCTCCGCTCAGGCCCACATAAAGTGACTGTGTATACAGATTTCAAGGTCCCTATGTGATAAATACTCACCTACATGTTAAAGGTTTATAGTCCTGAATTTTGTTTTCCAGAGATTGTACTTTTGTGTTTGAATCCAATTTCTACCAGTGCATATTTCCTTGTGTCACTGGGCAAGGCACTTCATCTGCCTCAACTCCAGTATCTGCGCACACTAGTTAAATAAATGTGTATGTGAATGGTAAAATAATAAAAAGCATTCTGAGTCCTTATGGAGAAAGAAAAGAGCTGTGTCTGTCTCAGAGATCTTCTGCACTATAAATGTGCCTTGTAAACTTTCAATAATGCAAGATAACTTACTGGATATTTGTCCAGAGGGTCGATCAACAGTGCTTCTCCAAAGATGGAGCGACAGTATTCGGCCATCTTGGCCTGCTGTTTGAGCCTGAAGAAACAGAACAAGCAGATTGGAGACGAGTCCACAGTGAAGTGGAAAAAAGTTTTGCATTGGGTCTATTTCATTTAGTATATTCACAGTGTTCCCTTTTGTTAAAAACAACTACTGGCCCGATGGCCAGAATAATTTCAACTTAAATTCAAGCAGAAAAGGAAGGGTACCAAATATGCAATATGAGGCTATTCCAAATACTCACGAGTCGACATGGTTTTCAAAAGACAGTATGACTGGGAAAGGTGAAGTCTTGAATGCACACTCTGCAATGGCTTCAATCACTTCCTAAAAAGAACAAAAAGTGGAGGTTAAAAGCAACCATAATGAAGGATCTAAACCCAACACACACTACCAAAGAGCAAAACTCTGACTTTTCATGTTCCAATTCAAATAGAAACAAAAGCATGTGTTTGATTATTAATATGAGTGACACGTCATTTCTTTACAGTAATATTGTAGTAGAAAACAATGGAAGTAACATGTAGTGAAATCAACTCAGGGTACCTTGAATGATATTTCTGATGTCATGGTAAAACCATGTGTGATGACGGGCTCCTCCTCTGCAGTACGGCCCTTCCACACGTCCAGCTCCACACAGCGACATCCGGCCAACAGCACCTGGCGGTACATCTCCACTGATGAGCTGCCCGCCAACTGGCCCGCTGTGAACGTCATGACAACCATCATCAGCTAATACTGCACAGCAACAACCAACCAGAAAGATCCACTACTAACACACCAATAACAACCAGGACACGAGCTGCTGCTGCAGCTACAGGGCACCACAGAACAATCCTCTGCACACTCATGCAGGTGTTCTGGAGCCACACCTGTCAGGTACGTGTTGTGGGAGGAGTTGATAAAGTAGTGCGGCAGAGGGAAGCTCATGTCCTCAGACTGGTCCAATTTCTCTGGAGGGATGACTCCGTTTTCGTCACTGGAGAGGTAAGAGCAGAAGGCCTGCAGGGACACCAAGCCTAGGGGTGGCACCAGCATATACAACATGATTAAAGAGTTTAATATGGGTCAAGTATCAGAGCCACATGTTCGATTGTACCTTCCTGCAGCAGGTGGGGTTGGTGCTGATAGCGCTGCAGCAGAGAGCGAGTTTGAGGTGGCCGCAGAGGTGGGTACAGAATTTCGTTCAGCCGTGGGTCTCTCTGTGTACTGTTAATGAAGTCTGTCATCTGGTCCAGTGTCAGTGTGCCATCAGTGCTGCCTCTGCAAAAACAAGACACAGCACTGATAATTCCAACGCCATTACATAAAACACAAGAGAAGATTTACGCAGCACTTGAAGCTTCACAAACAACTTAATGAGATTCTCTTACTCTTTGAAACAAATATACAGTTGTATGAAAAAGTTTGGGCACCCTTGACAAGTGCCATTATTTTCATTTATAAATCATTGGGTGTTTGGGTCCACAATGTTATTTTGATCTATCAAATAACTAATGGACACAGTAATATTTCAGCAGTGAAATTAAGTTTAACAAATACTTAGGTTTAACAGTAATATGCATCAAAACAAAATTAGACTGGTGCATAAATCTAGGCACCTTAACAGAAAAATCATATCAATATTTAGTAGAGCCTCCTTTTGCAAAAATAACAGCCTCTAGACGCTTCCTATTGCCACTAATGAGTGTCTGGATCCTGGATGAAGGTTTATTGGACCATTCCTCCTTACAAAACATCTCTAGTTCAGTGAGGTTTGATGGTTGCTGAGCATGGACAGCCTGCTTCAAATCATCCCACAGATTTTCAATGATATTAAAGTCTGGGGACTGGGATGGCCATTCCAGGACATTGTACTTGTTCCTCTGCATGAATGCCTGAGTAGATTTTGAGCAGTTTTTTGGGTCGCTGTCTTGATGAAATATCCAGCCCCGGCGTAACTTCAACTTTGTGACAGATTGTTGAACATTATTCTCAAGAATCCGCTAATATTGAGTGGAATCCATGCAACCCTCAACTTTAACAAGATTCCCAGTACCGGCAGTGGCCACACAGCCTCACAGCATGATGGAACCTCCACCAAATTTTGTACTGTGTGTAGCAAGTGTTTTTCTTGGAATGCTGTGTTCTTTTGCCGCCATGCATATCGCCTCTTGTTATGACTAAATAACTCAATTTTTATTTCATCAGTCCACAGCACCTTATTCCAAAATGAAGCTGGCTTGTCCAAATGTGCTTTTGCATACCTCAAGCGACTTTGTGGCATTTGTGAAGAAAAGGCTTCACTCTCCCGTACAGCCTTTCCTTGTGCAAATTGCGCTGTATTGTTGACCTATGCACAGTGACACCGTCTGCAGCAAGATGACCTTGCAGGTCTTTGGAGGTGGTCTGTGGGTTGTTTTTGACCATTCTGATCATCCTTTGTTTTTGCCTCTCTGATAGTTTTCTTGGCCTGCCACTTCTGGCCTTAACAAGAACTGTGCCTGTGGCCTTCCATTTCCTCACTATGTTCTTCACAGTGGAGACTGACAGCTGAAATCTTTGAGATAGCTTTTTGTAGCCTTCCCCTAAACCAAAATGCTGAACAATCTTTGTTTTCAGGTCATTTGAGAGTTCTTTTGAGGCCCCCCATGTTGCCACTCTTCAGAGGAGAGTCAAAGAGAAGAAGAACAACTTGCATTTGGCTGCCTTAAATACCTTTTGTCATGTCTGGATGAAGTTCAAGGCTTAATGAGCTCATCAAACCAATTTTGTGTTCCAATTACTCTGTGTTGATTAGTTACAGGTATTCAAAGCAACAAAATGACAAGGGTGCCCACATTTTTGCACAGGCTATTTTTCACATTTGATTTAATTTCATACAAACGAATATTACTACACTTAAAATCTGTGTCTGGAAAACCACCCAGTCCTCAGTTTTTATGGGAAAATGAATGACATGCCACTGTGATCATTTTCTGTGAAGACAGAGTCAATTATTATGCAACCTCAGAGGGGTGCCCAAACTTTTTCATACAACTGTATGCTTTTTTTTCATCAATACTCACTGCTGTTTGAAAATTTGTGCAACTTCTGGTCGGGGACATAAACTTTCCAGAAAGCTGTGGTACACGTCCAGAGTGAAGTCCTCCAGTCTAATGCTGTCACCCTATGAGACAAGAGCCAGTGTTTGTGTTATGGCAGAGCTAAAACTTCTCTGCACCTGCTTACCCGGCCATAAGGCAGTCTGCAGCTCTCCAGGGCACTCTCCACTCTCTTACGGTCAGAGGAAAACAGACGAACGATGCTGCAACAGAACAAAGCTTTGTAACAGAATTATGACTACTGTGCACACTACATTTACATGTTCATGCTTACTATGATTTTTGTTAGTTTATAATCTGATTTCTCCAAGGAAACACAGATTCAATAGCCCTCCAATCACAGTTAGAGACATATTTAATGTGACAGGAAGATATACATACTTTTTGACAGGTATTCTTTCTTCTGCGTTGAGCAGCAGTGTCAGTCTAACATACCTGTAAGCAACAAAGCACAGCAACACACATCATTGTCATCATCATCAAAACTTTATTACAGACTCGTAGTCCAAAGTTAAAAGACACACCACAATAAAAACACACACACAACAAATATATACAGCCACATAATATTCATATTATGTTATAGAGAGAATGTTTTTTAATTCATATCTTGACATGTCAGTGAATATGTTGAACTAACAGGTCTTATGTTTTAAAAATGTGTCTCTCACTCACGCCTTCAGTAAACTCTGCTCTCGATTCAAGTTGAGGCTGAGCAAGTTGGAGCACAAAGCAAACAGATCCTCGCTCCACACCTGAAGCACAGGACCAGCACACAATATGATATAATAATGTCACAAGGCACCCTCTGTACAGTCACTCCACATGAAGCCCCCCAGTTACTCCACATAGGTCAGTAAAGGCCTCTGAACCTTTGCCTCGTCCTCCTGTGACGCAATGAAGATGAGTTGGCTGACGTTGACCAGGTCGGAGGCAGTAACCACTGTGAGCATGCGGTTCTCTAAGCGCCCCACCAGGTTCCCCGCATCCAGCAGCTCACGCAGCTTGGCCTCCTAATGTCAAATAAGTGACTCAAAACCAAGACCAGGGACAGACATCAAGAGTAAAGCTTCAGAAATAGCACTTGGAGGGCAACTAGGAGAAGACAGTAGAAGGAAACACCAGGAGGTGCTGTACCTTGGCAGTCTTGGTGCTTCGACCGGTTCGGACATCTTTGACCAGAGTCAGGTCCAGGAGCTCAGTGTCCTGGAGAATGCAAACCTGTTTTCTAGTAGTGTACTGTTGCTGAATCAGATACTCTCAAAATGTAGTTAGAATTTTGCCTGTAAACTTTACTGATAGATAATAATTGTGTTATTAGTGTACAAAAAGTCAAGTGAATGAACAAACAGCAACATTATGTATTAGAAATATGGCAGGGGTCTGGAGTATAGGCCTATGAAGTGGAGGGAGCTGCACCTTGTTCTGGTCCATCCACTGGAGATAGAATCCATGTGAATCCACACGGAGCATCACTGGAGTCACTGTGGACAGGTCCTACACACCAAGACATTCACTAAGGTAGGAACATCTTTGGAAAACACAGAGCAGCCAGAACATGACCAGATTTACAGATCTCAGGAAGTCATGGATGTCATGCTGAGCTGCGTGTTTGGGTGTATTGTCAGTAGCACGTGTGCATGCAGCAGACGATGCTGCCTCTAAAACCCAAACAACAAACGAATCTACAAGTGAGAGAGGCACATGAGAAATGCCCTCACTGACTTAAGAAAACGACTTTCTGGTTTGATCTAGTATTTCACAGGGGTACAAACAGAAATGTGAGACTTGGACAAAATTGGGTACATTACCTCGTCCCATTTAATGAAGTTGCTGCCGGTCCTCAGAGTATAAGATACAGCAGGGGGCTGCAGTTTGAGCGCGTGGACCCCGGGCTGAGCGCTCGCCATGGCTTTAATCACAATGTACGTCCAACTTCTCACAACCGCTCTTCACTCTGCTTTCCTGTGTGTTCCTGCGTCTCATTGCGCCTCACCGCCCCTGCCGCTGCGCGCCCACCCCGTGCGCCTCTGCTGGTGCCGTTTTGCACGGAGACGTAGGCTACTCAACAGATGCTTTCGTTTGTGATACAGGATACATTGACTCATCATTGGGGACATGCGCAGATCGCGGCTTCCCACAGAAAATGTGGTGAGGAAAAACAGGGAAGAAAGAGAATAAAGCGCGCAAGGTCATATGAGGCCACTTAGGCCAGTTTTGCTTACTATAAGGTTGTCATGACGATGGCTGGACAAACATGCTGCAGCCTTCCCTTTTGTCCTGTTGGCATTGGCTTTATTATTTATCATAAATTATTATTAGGGGAGGTTTGTACCTATTGGGAGCTGTTGGGAACACCATCCCACCAGGAGTGATTATAGGCTTATCAACTCAGCCTAAAAATAAGCTCAAGTGTAGGCCTACTACATTCCTACTTCCTGTTTAAAACGTTCCAAATGCATTTGCATCTTATACAGAACCTCTGAGCTAGCATCTCACTCTCCTCCAGCACCTCCTCTGAACAACTCACTCTCCTCCATCACCTCCTCTGAACAGCTCACTCTCCTCCATCACCTCATCTGAACAACTCACTCTCCTCCATCACCTCATCTGAACAACTCACTCTCCTCCATCACCTCATCTGAACAGCTCACTCTCCTCCATCACCTCCTCTGAACAGCTCACTCTCCTCCATCACCTCCTCTGAACAGCTCACTCTCCTCCATCACCTCCTCTGAACAGCTCACTCTCCTCCATCACCTCATCTGAACAGCTCACTCTCCTCCATCACCTCCTCTGAACAGCTCACTCTCCTCCATCACCTCCTCTGAACAACTCACTCTCCTCCATCACCTCCTCTGAACATCTCACTCTCCTCCATCACCTCCTCTGAACAACTCACTCTCCTCCATCACCTCCTCTGAACATCTCACTCTCCTCCATCACCTCCTCTGAACAACTCACTCTCCTCCATCACCTCATCTGAACAACTCACTCTCCTCCATCACCTCCTCTGAACAGCTCACTCTCCTCCATCACCTCCTCTGAACAGCTCACTCTCCTCCATCACCTCCTCTGAACAGCTCACTCTCCTCCATCACCTCCTCTGAACAACTCACTCTCCTCCATCACCTCCTCTGAACATCTCACTCTCCTCCATCACCTCCTCTGAACAACTCACTCTCCTCCATCACCTCCTCTGAACAGCTCACTCTCCTCCATCACCTCCTCTGAACAGCTCACTCTCCTCCATCACCTCATCTGAACAGCTCACTCTCCTCCATCACCTCCTCTGAACAGCTCACTCTCCTCCATCACCTCATCTGAACAACTCACTCTCCTCCATCACCTCCTCTGAACAGCTCACTCTCCTCCATCACCTCCTCTGAACAACTCACTCTCCTCCATCACCTCCTCCAAACATCTCACTCTCCCCTATCACCTCATCTGAACATCTCACTCTCCTCCATCACCAGAACCCATCTCCATCTCCTACATCATCTCCTCCAAACACCTCTCTCTCCTTCATCTCCTCTATCATCTTCTCCATCACCTTCTCCAATGCAAACATCTCACTCTGAGATGAGTGCACCATGGGTCCTTTCTACAGGTTTGAACTCAAAAACAAACTTCAGAAGATCAGCATATGTGTACAGATATAACAGGGAATGGCGGTTTGTTTAGGGGTGAAGGAAGGCTGTGTTGCGGTTTACAAGTTTCTTAGTTATGAAACATGCTCGCAGCAGTCCTACACTTAGCTCTGCACATCTTCTGATCTCCTGAAATAGCTCAACCTCCCACTCGTCCTTATGTAAGTTCCAGCTCAGAGAGGGAATAACATAAGGAGTGAGTATATGTGCCTGTGGGAGCGTGCACGTGCTAGTGTGTGGGCAGCATCTTTTTGTGCATCCTTTTTGTTATTACATGCCGTTTTTATTGGACGCTGTTAAAACAGGGCGTCATTGGGGTGACAGGGTGAGAACTCAGTAATAAAAACATTTTATTCTCAATCTCTTAGTATTTTTATGGGTTTAAATCAATGCGTAGGCTTCAAATAACCACAGTTCCAAACTAGCATACTGTAAGTATATAGTTTTATATATAGTACCATAATGCAGTGGTGCTGACTTCAAGGTTAATAGGGCATCTCCCTATGTGTTTTTGAGAACTCTCAACCACTTCTGCATAAATAAAGATAATATATAAATATAAAACAATAGAAATCTAGGCAATTTTAAATGCATCATTTATTGTGTTGGACACTGTTAAGCAAAAAGGTCAAAAGAACATTTACATTATGTACATGTGCAGCACAATCCAGCAAAAGACAAGATATAACCAGCTCATTTACACTATGAGCTATTTACATGACATCTTTAATAGAATACTTGTAAAAAAAATATATATATATTGAAAAACTTCTCCATTTACTTTGTTTTTGTCCTGAAAAATGCAGCCTGACTTTAGTGTCTGACCAGGGTCCATTGTGCATTGATATGATAGAGCCTAGTGGTATAAGGGATTATTCTTTTAGTTTCAGAAATGTGCAGTATGTTACCTTTTGGGAATCATCCCAGCGCCGCAGCTCCACCTCCATCACTTTGCAGAAGTCATACTCTGCACGGGCCACGAGCTGCTGTACGCTCTGAGGGTGTGCCATCATTGGAGTCACGTCCTGCGTCGCTCTGCTCTGATCAGCTGCGTTCTTTCAAATGCTGCTCTCTCTGACAGGCCTCCAGGATCTTCTCACGCTTGACCTCCTGCTCAAACATCTACATACAACATCACATGTAGTACATGAGTATGCACATACAATAAGCCCTAGACACATGCCTGTAGTACTCACAGAAATCCAGTAGTGTAGCAAAGCCCCCCTGAGAGCCACATGCCACCAAACAGCCACTGTCCTGAATCCTAAGACAATACAGGGGCTCGTCACACACCTGTAGAATAAAGACATGTGTGTCATTTGACACTGGTGACGGTGACTGTGACTGTGTGGGTGCCCACCTTGAAACTCATGGTGGGGGTCATTCTGCTTAAACAGAACGTCCCACACATCCAGCACACCATCCATCTTTGAGGTGAGGAACACTGAGGGCCGCATGGGGCTCCAGCATGCATCTGTCATGTAGGACATTCAGGGCACCTGAATACAACACCCGGGTTTGACAAGAAGGGTAGGATAGGCCCTACGTTTGCTTTATGCTCAAGCAAGAAGTTCATGTTTTGTTGTGTGTTCGTGTGTTGTTGTGCTTTCAAGCGCTCCAAATCATGCCATCAGACCATTTGGTAAATGATGTGAAATGATGTCCTCTTTTGGCGGCATGCCTATATTTGGAAATCTGCCCTTCTCTAGTGGAGTGTACCCGGTCCACATGATGGCCAGGTCCTGGATGTCCTCAGACCAGATGTGTGCAGCCCATTCTCGTGCTGTCAAGATGTTTTTGGGGAAGAAGGGGTTGCAATGAAGAGCGTGCACAGGGCCATGGTGACACTCGTATGTGCACACTATCTTCTCTGCAGGGGTCTTCACCTTCCTGTTAAAGGACAGCAACACACCGTGCTCCGTCCCCACCGTGAACTTAGTGGGCTGAGACCAGATAAGTATGGGGTCAGTATGAGAACTAAGCAAACGTAGGGTCTAAAGATAACTAAAGCCAGGATAAAGCAGGCTTCAAGACTCACCATGGTAAGTTCATACTCCAGACAGATAGCACCTAAAGCTCGCGCCAGGTTTCTTTCTCGGCCTGGGTCCAAGACCAGACGCTCAGTGGGCTCACTTAGCTTTCGCAGGTCCCACCAATGCACCTGAATGCAGAGGATGCTATCGTTATTTCTTTCAAATTTTGACTGACATCAAAAAGTACAATCCATTACAGTAAAATAATGATTTTGAAAGCTACCACCGTTCCAGATAATATCCTCAACACAAAAAATTTCAGTCTGTTTAGAGATTTGAGGCAGATTTATTTAACTTGAAGTTTTGAATTTGAATAAACAATTTTAGTTGGGATCACTAATAAATAAATAAGTAATAAGTGTCTTGCTTGCTCAATATAATTTTACAATAACATCTGCTTTTATTGTCCTGAAAAAGAAACTATATTGTAAAACAATTAAAAGATGACAAAAATGTCCACATTTTATATGAGGTTTTTACTCCAACTGGATAGAAGAAGAGTCATTTGGTCTGAGATAAATATGAATGTCAGAAAAACTTAAGAAAGATATGCAATGTTTTTTAAGCCTGAACAGGCACAAATCATTATTTGGAGGGCATTTTCTAAGACAAATACTTTATTACTTTTATTTGATGCATCGTACACAAATAACCCAGGCCTCTAGAAAAACAGATATCATGGATCTGGCAACACCAGGGAGACGACATTTGGAAACACAAATAAACATTTCCTTGACCTTAAAACCCTTTGCAATGCACTGAGGAACAAATTAACTGAAATAAAGTAAAATTAAGATGAAGGCACTGCATTGTGGGTACCTGTCCATCTGTGGAAGCAGAGAATGCATCTGTCACAGTTTTGGATTGGAGCCAGATGATCTTATAAATCAGGTCTCTGTGACTGTGCTCCATCGAAGAAAGCTCCACAGGCTGGCTGTCGCGCCGAGTGTCCCAACATCCATACCAAGAAAAACAGCGTGTCAAGCTTTGACTCTCAAAACAAACAAACAAAAATAGAACACTAAATTGAGACTTATTAGGTCTGAGTGAGTAAACTGACCAATCTGTCCATTATATGTGCCTCCAACCACTGTATGGGGGTCTTTGGAATTGTACTTGATGCAGATGAGAGGAGACACTGGCTTCAACATTAACTCTGGACGAGTTGGGTTTTCTGTGATAAACAATACATAAAAACATATTTATGAACTATATAATTTTATGTCATTTCATAATGTTTTGCTTTTGGTGGTGTAAGAAAAGAGGATTCAAAGAAAAGAATTTACTGACCAAATATCCCAGATGACACATCATTTGTTAATGACAAATTATACTCTGACATCAGGGCCACACAAATATGGAACACATCTTCATCACATGGGAAGTCCCTGAAAACACACTCCTCCAAACAGGCCTCGATTTTATCCAGACCAGGGGGATGCTTGTAGTCCCTGGCACCGCAGAGCTCTGGCACTGTGTGTATGATTGCTGGACGACCATGAGGGCTTCTTGAGTCATGTACTTTGCGAATCCTGTGCTCATTCCATGTTGATGAGACCACATCCAGCTCTTCCTGATAAACAATTTGATTTGGACAGTTACATTACACTTAGACACTTTTATCCAAAGCGACTTACAAAACAGGACATAAACAAGCTACAGATATGTAGAGGAAATGCACTTTTAAAGAGTAATGCTTTAATGCAAAATGACTGTCAATGGTAATGTCTCAGTGGAGCATGGTGGAGAAGGTGAGATTTTGTTAAAATCAGGTCCAATGCCCATACCCTGTAAACGGGATATGGCATGTATGGAAACATGTCTCACCCTTTATGGGCTACATGAATTTGAATACAGGGTTATTTGCATTCAGACTGAATACTGAAACGCATAACATTTTAGTGGGCATAAGCTATAGACGTATGACTAAATCTAAATCTTCCCAAAATGAGGCATTCCAATTCTTATTAGGCATAGACCTTTTAATACTGTCTGGTATGGTTGCACAGGCAGCAAAAAGAGACTTGAATGCGAATAGGTTGCCAATTTTCGCATACCTATAGATCTTGGGACCGTGCGTAAAATAACGCGCTGAGGTGAATTGGAAAACAACAGAAAACAAGGTATTATGCATGAAGTAGCCTACGACCAGCTCTGCTGTCAAGTAATATGGCTCGAAGTAAAGACAATATCCTACTCCATGCATGGAATTGCAGTTAAAATATTAAAAAAAAACGTAAATGTCGTGAGGCTGAATTGTGGAAAGAAAACAAAACTGAACCAGTGA
Source organism: Taenioides sp. WSHXM2023 (assembly GCA_029959045.1). Classification (NCBI taxonomy): domain Eukaryota; kingdom Metazoa; phylum Chordata; class Actinopteri; order Gobiiformes; family Gobiidae; genus Taenioides; species Taenioides sp. WSHXM2023. Next base: position 18,589,096 of record CM057094.1, read on the forward strand.
TTTATCCAGGAAGGTGTCACCGAAGTGACCGTCACAGCGCAGTTTATCAAAGAGGTCCATCCAAAACTGGGCACACTGGCTGTGGAGAGTTAACCACCACCGTTCAATATCCATCCATAAAATAGCCGGCAATTACGTTTGAGTCGTTATTGGTTTTGTAGGCCTCCAGCTTCAGGCTTCAGCTCATCATAGCCGTCTATGTGCCAGACGTAGCTCAGTCCCCTGCTGTGACAGACTCTGCGGCGCAGTCGGTGCCTGGACCTCAGTTGAACTCCCTCGCTGTCCAGCAATCGCATGAGGACGCGTACAGTTTCTCAGTCACGATGCCATTCATCCAACACTTCTGGTGCATCCAGCGATACCCATGACACTGCCCAGAAGTCTGTAATTGTGCTTCAATGAAAGCTGCTACCTCTGTCACATCTGCTTTGTTCTTCCTGCGCCACAGTCGTTTCTTTCTCATTGCCCATTCTAGAGTTCGTCGGGTCAGCACTATGCCGTGCTCCTTAGCTCTCATAATTATGACTTTTTATCTCATAATTTCAATTTTTTTAATCTCATAATTTCAATTTTTTTTATCTCATAATTATGACTTTTTATCTCATAATTTAGACTTTTTATCTCATAATTGACTTTTTATCTCATAATTTAGACTTTTTAATCTCATAATTATGACTTTTTATCTCATAATTTAGACTTATCTCATAATTTAGACTTTTTAATCTCATAATTGACTTTTTATCTCATAATTTAGACTTTTTAATCTCATAATTATGACTTTCTATCTCATAATTTTGACTTTATCTTATAATTTTGACTTTCTTTCTCATAATTTCAACTTTTTTAATCTCATAATTATGACTTTTTATCTCATAATTTTGACTTTTTTAATCTCATAATTTTGACTTTTTTAATCTCATAATTTCGACTTTTTATCTCATAATTATGACTTTCTATCTCATAATTTTGACTTTTTTTATCTCATAATTTTGACTTAACGTCACCATTTTCTTTTCTTTTCCTGGCGGAAATGGGCTTCCATAATAGAACACACCAACACAGTGCTGGAAATGTGTTACACACACCTTGAGGTCTCATCTAGCCATCTCTAACTGAACCGATGCTGCGTCCAACCGTAAGGTTTACCGTATCCTAGCAACGACCCCCATTCAAACAAACTTTATTAGTGCTTGCACAGCATGGCTGCAAATAAAAATATTTCTCGTCTTATTTTTTAAGGTAATAAGACAGACGCTAAAACTAGAGCAGAAAAATAGCAGCAGGATACAAGGTATTGGGGTAAACACAGTCAACACATGTTGTAAAAATGTTTTTTTTTTTTTTTTTTATCAAATAAAGTATCTGAAAGTGATGTTATTTTTAATAAGTCATTTTTGTTACAAAATCCTTTTTCCTGAGATCATAATCAGGATGATGTGAAGTATGGTTGATAAAGATGCTCTATGGGCCTGATCTTCATGGTGATGCCCAGGTTCAGTTGTCATGGTGACCGAGCATTGAGCAACTTAACCGTCTTACGGCCGTAGTGCCAGTAGCTGTACCCAGATGCTGCTGTAGTCACTGCGGTGATGAACCTGTAATAAACAGTGTAAAAGACTGACACTGTAAAAAGTATATTAAAGCATCACATGGATATATTGTACATTACATGTAAATGTGTGTAAGTGTAGTGTAGTGTGTGTAAAGGGAAGATGAGATGAGAATAGAACCTGCCTCACACTCGGGTACACACACAGTAACAGGGCGACTCCACTACATGCACTAAGCTACAGCCTTACTTCCTGATGTGCTTTATTTGGAGGAGTTTGAGAAGAGCATGCACATACACAGACCACAAGTTTGTGAAACAAAATACATAATTTAAGATCAACTTTCTTAAGCATAACTAGAGATAACTCCTGCTTATAATGAGATTGCCATTAACATCACAAGTATTTACATTTTTTTCCTCCACCACAAAGGTACCGGTAATTAAGCATTAAAATGAACTTAAAATAAATTCAATTCTTAATTTTGTCTGGGGTGCAGGCCTGTGCAGCATGTACAGAGGATATGGAAAACTACATTTCATACAGGACCTCCCTGTAGTAAATGTAGGTTTCCATATCCTCTGTATAGTGGGGGTCATGGTGCAGTGCAGCAGAGCTGCATGTAGTGGAATGCGTAAAGCTCCATGTGCCTGTACAGTGAGGAAAGTTTTACAAGTTCTCCCACTTAGAAATCATGGAGGGGTCTGAAATTTTCATTGTAGGTGCATGTCCACTGTGAGAGACATAATCTGAAAAAAAAAAATCCAGAAATCACAATGTATGATTTTTTAACTATTTATTTGTATGACACAGCTGCAATTACAGAGCCTTTGTTTGCAATTACAGAGGTCAAACGTTTCCTGTAGTTTTTCACCAGGTTTGCACACACTGCAGGAGGGCTTTTGGCCCACTCCTCCACACAGATCTTCTCTAGATCAGTGAGGTTTCTGGGCTGTCGCTGAGAAACATGGAGTATGAGCTCCCTCCAAAGATTTTCTATTGGGTTTAGGTCTGGAGACTGGCTAGGCCACGCCAGAACCTTGATATGCTTCTTACAGAGCCACTCCTTGGTTATCCGGGCTGTGTGCTTCGGGTCATTGTCATGTTGGAAGACCCAGCCTCGACCCATCTTCAATGCTCTAACTGAGGGAAGGAGGTTGTTCCCCAAAATCTCGCAATACATGGCCCCGGTCATCCTCTCCTTAATACGGTGCAGTCGCCCTGTCCCATGTTCACCCCCAAAGCATGATGCTACCACCCCCATGCTTCACAGTAGGGATGGTGTTCTTCGGATGGTACTCATCATTCTTCTTCCTCCAAACACGGTTAGTGGAATTATGACCAAAAAGTTCTATTTTGGTCTCATCTGACCACATGACTTTCTCCCATGACTCCTCTGGATCATCCAAATTGTCATTGGCAAACTTAAGACGGGCCTTGACATGTGCTGGTTTAAGCAGGGGAACCTTCCGTGCCATGCATGATTTCAAACCATGACGTCTTGGTGGTCCCAGCTCTTTTCAGGTCATTGACCAGCTCTTCCCGTGTAGTTCTGGGCTGATTCCTCACCTTTCTTAGGATCACTGAGACCCCACGAGGTGAGATCTTGCATGGAGCCCCAGTCCGAGGGAGATTGAGATTGTTTAGCTTCTTCCATTTTCTAATGATTGCTCCAACAGTGGACCTTTTTTCACCAAGCTGCTTGGCAATTTCCCTGTAGCCCTTTCCAGCCTTGTGGAGGTGTACAATTTTGTCTCTGGTGTCTTTGGACAGCTCTTTGGTCTTGGCCATGTTAGTAGTTGGAGTCTTACTGATTGTATGGGGTGGACAGGTGACTTTATGCAGCTCACCACCTCAAACAGGAGCATCTGATTTAGGATAATAAATGGAGTGGAGGTGGACTTTTTAAAGGCGACTAACAGGTCTTTGAGGGTCACAATTCTAGCTGATAGACAGGTGTTCAAATACTTATTTGCAGCTGTATCATACAAATAAATAGTTAAAAAAAAATCATACACTGTGATTTCTGGATTTTTCTTTTTTGATTATATCTCTCACAGTGGACATGCACCTACGATGAAAATTTCAGACCCCTCCATGATTTCTAAGTCGGAGAACTTGCAAAATAGCAGGGTGTTCAAATACTTATTTTCCTCACTGTATGTCCTGTATGTTCAAAGGACTAACCATAGACACTGCAGCGCAGCACTGTCTGTGTACTGGAAGACTGGAGCAGCCAAAGACGCAGCCACAAGGAACAGTTGTATGGCTGTGTTCATCTGAAAAGCACAAAGCAGGTGATCAAGGCTATTTGAAACTTAAAGCCACATTACGTAACCTTTTAACCAGAAATAGACTAGAAAAAACATGACATAAAGTCTATTGAATTAGTATTTATATATTTGTACAATATCAATTCTTACTTTACTGAAGAGGGTAGGCTTAAGCTGTGCTGTAGTGTAGCAAGGATTAAAGAACCTGCTCAGGGTCACCTGAGGATGAATAAACAAAGTCAGTGTTGCATACAAGCTGCTGTGTGTAATGTGGGAAGAGAATGAGCACAAATGGACTATTCTCCTTTGTGGACAGATTTGAGCCAACATGTTCATGCAGGAGGTTTTTTTTCAAACAAACATTTATATTTAAACAGTCTTTACTTATGGGCTGTTAAGGCTGGTAATGTCGACCAACTATGGACAATCTATTCAGAGTAAAAACGAATCAAAATAGAAAATAGATCAGCAGCCCATCAAACTACTTGAAGGGCCAAGTTTGTCCACTTCCAGGAGCAGTGGTTTAACCAAAATCTAGAGAAAAAAAATATCCTGCTTTTTGATCCTCTTTGTTGAATGAATAAGATACTTATGAATGTCATTAAATAAAAAAATCAGAACCAAAAATGTACATGCCTCATTAGGTCTGGAGTCTACTGTTTCTAAGGTTGAAAGTGCTGTTACTGGTGGTATTTTGTGGTGTTGCACTCACTGGTGGAGGCACAGTCTTGTATCGGACCCAGAAGACTGCAGCGATGAGCCCGATGTCTCTGGCGATGACGAGAGCTGTGAGCAGAACTGAAACAGAGCAGTGCCATGGAGACTGGGGTGAATACTACTGACCTGCACATCAGCCAATAAAACAGATGATTCAAATAAAGTCATCTTTAACTATTAGACTTTGTACCTACTGAATGCTACGTTTATACTTCCCTAGGCAACATAAACAAATTTACCTTTGCTAGCTTTAAAAAAAAAAAAAAATGTATGCCTTATTTAATCAGGATAGTTCCACTGAGATTGAAATCTCATTTTCAGGGGAGTCCTGGGCCTGGAATGGGGCCTGTGGTACATGTTTTTAGTGATAGGGGAAATCGAGAGAGAAACTACGCAATCATAACTGATTATTCAAAAATAATCTGGGCTGGGTATTGTTAAGAACTGATGCAGTACATATCCCAATACAAGATCCACAATACAATACATGCATATACCTAAAAATAATCTAAAAAGTTGCTTTAAGTATTTTAAAAAATCGTGCAGAATAACAAAATGCTTTGAAATTTCATGTTCACATTGCCCTTAACATCAGAACGATCGATTTCTGAATAACTCACTTTTACAGCTTAGCCTATTGAACCTTAATGTAAAACTTAGTGTAAACTGATCCCTCAATATCAACGCAGCCTTCAAAGGAAATTAGAAAAGTACACCAACAAAAGTTATAGTTTACTCATTTGTACATACTTCACTTATGTGCATGGCCATATATACTATCACAATGCAGAATCAACCCCTTTTATGAGTACACATATATGGAGAGTTGACTCCTTTCAGAATATGAGCAAAAGTGAGTCCTCACAGGAAACACAGAGCTCTTACCTGGGATAAGTTCAGCGTAGGTGAGACTGACGTATAAAACACTGATAAGAATCTTATCAGCCAATGGGTCCAGAGCACTGCCCAGAGCCGATTTCTGACTGGGCCAAGTCCTGGCGATATAGCCGTCAAGCTGAGAGACACACACAGGGCAAACCTCAATACACAGACTGAACACCTAGATATGTTGTACTACTTTGGGTTGCAATATATTAAACTAAGGAATATGCATTGGTGAACATTATCATGCATATGACAGAGAGGGTGGGGAGATACCAGATCAGTGGCTCCTGCAAGTGTGAACAGAGCCAGGCTGAGGTGGTAGTGCTGTGTTATGATGAGGTGTCCCAGCACAGGGGCCAAAAGAATCCGGCACACGCACAGCAGATTTGGGATGGTCCAGGGGTTCTCGTACTGTTGGCACAGAGTAATAACAAGTCAGAACACACACCTCACATTCTACTGGGGAAAAACAAGAACTAAAAAGTATACAGTACCATTTGGTTCCTGTAATCCTACATATTTTTATATCTTGGCTATTGAAATTTAGGATTTTAAGGAATTTCTGTTTGATCTATAAAAAAAATAACTTGAGAGTAATTGAAGTTAGGTTCCCAAAGTTATCAGACCTTAATCCTCAAAATAACCATGCCACCCAATGTAACTTGTAATAAGGTTACATTGTTTGTGTCTTTCAGTTTTATGTTGTGTCCCATCTTGTGTCTAATACACGCTCAACATTCATGGGCTCAGTGAAGAGTATAGTACTATTCATTGTGGCTGTTTTTCAGGGTCTTTATTACAAAATTACAGCGTTCATTTTCACACGTTGGGTCAACATTAGGTACACACTGCCCCTCTGAATATGCATGTTTGAAGGAGGAGCCCCCAGCAGAATCCTGCTCACCAGCTCTTTGAACTTGAAAAGCCCATGTCCGGAGACTGGACTGTCTTCACTGCGGTCCGCCTCTGAACCATTCGTTAACTTTCGTTTTGTACTGTCACAAAGTCCTCGCGCTACAGGTGCAGCCCAGTCATTAATCCATGTCCTCTTATGGCCTCTCCAGGGTAAAAATACAGTTCCAAACGTGCGTCCCGTGTGTGTGAAGAACCGGAGCGCGGAGGTAGCGCACGGGACACGGCTCTGCGTGAACCTTAAGCAGTCTGTGACAGGTGTACGTGTAGACCGCCATGACGGTAGCTCGAGCGCGCACACACTCCTGTTACGAGCGGACACCGAACACCACACAGCGGCTGCCTTTGTGCAGCGAGGCGCCGACAGCCTCAGCGCACACACGGTCAGCATGTTTAGAAGTAGCCTTCGTTATGAAAAGACTTCCCGAACGCTGTCCCGCTCCATAGCCGACTGTAGACTCAAAGACAGTCAGAGTCGGCAGGGTTGCAGCTCAAGCCAGCAAGCTGCCATGTTGCCGTATTCCGATACTTGCGGTGTCGTGGAACTACTGCGACAGTGGGACGCGCGCTGTTTTCTCTTGCCTCCTCCCACGGATCTGTAGTCTGTAGTGTTCCTCCCATCCTCGATTCCTCCGCGGAAGCGATATACATGTGAAAGTGGAAATAGGCAACATTTTTACCGTGACCGAAGTTCTATATAACTTTTGGATCAGGCTTACTTCTGAGCTGACAAACAGTAACCAATGCAGAATACATTGTATTATTGTGTTTATTTTATCTGTAAAAATACATTTTTATGCATTACACATACAACATTTACCCTGAACTAATCATAGGAGTGGAAGTGATAAAACGATAAGTGGTTCTATACGAATGACCGCCAGAGGGCAGTGCTGCAAGAACCAGATTATTGAATTATTCAAATAAATAGTTCCAAACAGAAAAGATGCCATTTATATTACTGTTTACAGACAAAACTGGGAGACAAGACTAAGTATTTTACTTTTGTATGGACCTGGTGGCAGCACACTGCAGACGTCAAGTGATTCTGATGTCTTGTTGATTACTACACAGTTTGCAGTTGATACATTTTAGTCCCCTTTTTCAGCAGAAAGCCCTGCTCATTGAGGGAACTTAACAGCCCTTCAAAGTCCATGACCTAATAATAATAATAAAAAAAAAACATTAGAGACACAACATGTAACCACATCAGTAACAAAGACAGAACAGTATCTGTCTACACAGAGACTTTCTAATAGTCACATGAGAAAGTGTTCTCCTTCATAGGAGGTGGTTACCTTGATGTTGAGCTTGTCTGCCGCAGTGCGGATGGTCTGCACGTCAAACTCTCGTTGGTTGGTTTTCTGGGCATGCATGTGCAGAGCATGGACTAGTCTCTTAGCGGCGCTGCGCTGACTCATGCCTGAGCCCAGCTGTGAGCGCTCAAAGTCCAGATTGCCCAGACCGTCTGAGTAGGTGTCAGCTAGACTGCAATAGTCATAGAATAAATTGAAGATCACTGCTTTAATAACATAGACATTTCAGCACATAATCAAATTTGGGAAGACATTTCAACCTGTGTTTCATGATCTCCACCACATCCTCTGCATCACTCTTATAAGCAGTTTCTCTCAGCTCCAGTCTGGCTCTGGCCTATACAAAAAACACAAAAACATCAAGTTAAGATGTGTGTAGAATCCCTCAGTTGTCCAGGTAGAATCCATGGAAAAAGGAGAAATTCAATTTGTCAACTGGACAAAGTTTATTTGGTCGAATACGTTTCGCAGCTCATCCAAGCTGATTCTTCAGTTCTGGTCAGATGCTGGTGGACACTGCTTTATATCTATCTGAAGGGAGGAGCTAACTACTCTGAGCCTACACCTATTTGTTTACAGTTTCTGTTAGTTAGGTGGGCCTATTCAATATGGAAACACGGCTGTAAACAAATATGTGTATTCTCAGAGTAGTAGTAGTAGTAGTAGTAGTGGAGACATTCACGTTGGGAGTCTCTGTCCTTTTACTACCTCAGTGAGCCGAATGAGGGACTCCAGCTGCCTGGTGGTGATGGGGGTGGTGTCCGCAGACTGGCCCTGAGCTCTCAGAGAAAGGTAGAAGGTCTGCAGGGTCTCTGCTGCTTCTGAGGACAGACATGGCTGCACATACTGACGGGCGTAGCTTATGTACTTCCGGAGCAGGCAGGCAGGAATGGGGTCCACAGTCTCCCCCGCTGAAACCTGACAGGGGAACAGTCAAAGTAAATCTGTTCTGTAAGAGTAGCAGAATAAGAGTATGTGTAAATTTTGCATTTGCATGTTTTAGTGTCCCATCTGCAGTTAATCTGGTGTTCCAAAAGCAGCTTTTGAGTTCAATGACCCCACCTGCAGTCGTTCAGACAGCGGAAGGTCTGAGTGCTGGAGCAGAATTGAGCTTTCCAACTGGTTGTTGTCTCTGCTGACAACTGCACTGGTCATCCTCCCTTTTCCTGCCCTGTTAGCCATCACATGCTCAGACACACGCCTATCATGTTTCTCATCTGGGATGTCCAGCAGAAGAAAGACCACATCAAAACGTGAGAGCAGTGCCGAACCCATTCTAAATATAAGTAAATAAAATATAAGCAGTCTTACATGGATGCCTTACTTCCTGTTTATATTTATAAAACATTATTAACTAACTTGAGATTTTCTGAAACAGTTTTTCCACGGTTGTAATGACCTCCAAAGGGATTAGCAGCAGCCACCACAGAGGTACGAGCCGGTAAAGAAGACACAATTCCAGCTTTGGCTAGACTCACTGACTGTTGCTCCATGGCTTCCAACAAAGCCTGCTGCTGGCTCCCCATCTTATCAAACTCATCAATGCAACAGATGCCTAAAACAATCAAACAAACACATTGCAGAGGGTTTTTGATATTCTTATCCAAATATCTGCCCTAACTAACCCAACTATAGTCACATTTTAAAGTTACAAAACAATTTTCACAACAGCTGAATAAACTCATTGCCTTCATAACAACTGACTGAGTTTGCTGGTATTCCATCAACATTTTACCATCTACCTTGATCTGCCAGTACCAGAGCTCCGGCCTCCAGAGCATAGTCTCCTGTAGCAGCGTCCCGAGATAATGTGACTGTCAGACCTAAACAAATACAGATGATCCTGAGTTATGTTGTGTAACAGTACATGTGACTGGACAATTGACAGTGTGGCTACACTATATGACTGTTACCTGTGCTGCTGGTGCTGTTGCCACAGACGTAAATGCCCCTTGGAGCCACATTACACACTGCCTGCACAGGTGACATATTAATACTGAGGGTTGACAGATTTTATGAAAGGGCTTTTGGAGATTATGGACTACCTGTAACATCTGACTCTTGCCGAGCCCTGGGTCGCCGACCATCAGCACGTGAGGGTCTCCTCGGACCGGGACACTGTTCTTATTTGTGTTTTTCTGTCTGCCTCCAAACAGAGCCAGCACAAGTGCAGCTTTCACAAGCTATAAATACATTAGTTATGTAACCATTTCAATTTCGATATTCAAGAAATTCTGATGACATACCAAATGGCCATAAATGACTGGACACAGGGAGCTATAACACAAGCACAGAAGAAGGGGTGAGAGTGTACAGGTGGAAGAACTGTGTGATCAGAGACCAGTTGCTGTATATGCACATACAAATACAAAATCTTTTGACAAATAATGCACAGCCTCAAGTATATATGAATTATATATATAATTTTTTTTTTTTCAAGCTGCATTTGCACTCCTCTTCATGTATGTAATTATGGAGTATGAATGGTGCCTTACTGGACCATTAGTCTGAGCAGGTCTGGTTGTGACTGGATCTCCTGAATGGCATAGAGCTCCTTCAGACTGAACTCCTCTGCTGAGTGAGCCTCTGCTGACCCTTGACCTCCCACTTTTGACTGAAGTCCTACACAAAAGCATTCACATTTTACCCTGGCACTTTTATAATTTAAACAAAAATGCACATCTTAACAACCCACCTTTAGTGTTACTGACAGAGGTGGCCTCAATGTAGAGCAGGAACATACACTGGTCCTTGTTTCCTCTGTGAAGTCCTAAAAATAATATACATTTCAAGTTTAATCCAAAAATGATTGTGGGTTTTTTCATCACAGAAATACACTCCCCTCACTGATTTGACAAGCAGGCCATTTAGCTGTTAATCAACCAATCACCTTCCTTGGTCACTCGCACAATGCCTGTCACTGTGACTGTGTCTCCAGGGACGCAGCTGTCACAGAGGTCAGAGGTCAGGTGACACTCCACTGTACGGGGAATACGGCCTGCCTCCCGCTGCTCTCCACCCATCAACTCCTGAACTCTGGGTGGCAAAATGCAAACCAATTACATATGTTGTCTATTACTGAGTTGGCATTCTTAAGTATAACCAGACCTAAAATAGTATTATACCAAGGCTAAACTACGTCTAAAATTGTACTGCATAGTTGCTACAGCAGTTCTTACCAAGAAATTAATCATGGTTAAGGCCACAGTAGGTAACTTTTTAGCCAAAAAATAAGACAAAAAAGCATTCTACTCCTGGTTGTTTCCATGGAAATATTGTTCCTCTGGCTTTAATATTCCACAGCATGGCATAAAACATATCTACCTCCATGGAGAATGTTCCCAAGTATGGTTTTACAAGAAGAAACTTGCGTACCACAGTTTGAAACACTGGGTAAACCATTCTAACACTCACTTGATAATCTGCCAGTCCACAGTCTGCGTGAGAGGGGAGCTCCGGCATGGGACCAGTGTCCGGCTGCGGCAGTCTGGGAGTGCACACTGTAACACAACAATAACAAAAACACTTCAGATACAACAGACAAACACAACAACTGAAACACAGACTAACACAAAGAGGAGAGGAGCTGATGCGTACCTTTGTGGGTGTGCTGTAATGACCGTGCTGGAGGGTCAGGGCCTGGGTGTGAGAGCAGCCCAGACAGCGGAAGGCCAGGCGTGCACAGAGCGGCCGAATATTACTGACTCTGACCACAGTCCCCCTCACACCCACGAGACGACCAAATACACTAGCCCGCAGCAGCCTCAGAGGGGTCAGCGGCTCATAGTTATACAGTCTGACCACACACAGGGCATGAGTCAGCCACAGTTTAAAGTACATTTCACATACGTGGTCTCTTATATATTTATGTTCTATAGTGGATGCCTGTTTGAGCTTATGATGCTGCTGTGTTATCTTGTTTTTGAGTTAAATCAAGTAACCCCGTGTCCCAAGAAAAATTTCTCCCATGTAAGACAATATAGAGTTATCTTGTATATAAATATCTTATCTTATACATAAACTCTTATATATAAATCTAATGGAGATACTGCTCCATCATGGGAAAAAAAATCATGACAAATCTGTTTTCTTTTCATCTCTCTTTTGTCTTGCAAAAGGATCAGAATGAGAAACAAACTGCCCTTACCTGGCGCTGATGTAAGGGATGTTTATGAGCGGTGTGGTGACAGGCAGCTCTTCTCCCTGGAGCTCAGCTGCCTGACACTCCAAGTCTGTGGTCAACACCTGACAGACAGACGGAGAGATGGATGAGGTTATGGAAGCCATCTTACAGCAATTTTGGATTGCATTTTCTACCACTTGTTCTTCTTTCCTGTCTGTTAAGATTAAGTAAGAGCTGGTGGTCCTTTACCTAAGCTTACCTGGTGAATGGCTACTCCCAGACAGTTGAGGATCATCTCTGGTTGTTCCTTCAGTTCTTTGGTTAAAACTGGAAGTTCTTTGGTAACCATCTGGTCACTGATAAGTTCCACATAGTCCACAAGTATACTGCCCTGACGTTCAATCTCATCCTGCACAAGAACATATTTTTATAGTGTGTATTAGCATTATTATTTTTACTTGATTATTTATCACACAAAATATGTTTAAGGAGGAAGTCCAGCACAGCCCTGGTAGACTTGAAACTCTGTGGAGTCCCCCCTATTTAATATCAGTATAAACTGGACTCAAAGGACAACAGTAGCTCGGTGAAATCCACTGACCCACAGGTTGGCTGGTGTGATTCCAGCTCCCATAGATGAATGCTGTTGTTAGGTTAAGTGTTTTGCCCAAGGGCACAATACTTAACCTACCTCAGCCCCAGGGTCTGTGTACACTGGTGTATGAATGTGTGTGTGAATGGGTGAGTGGTTCCTTGTTATAAAGCGCTTTGAGTGCCTTGAAGGTGGAAAAGTTCTATATAAAAATGTGGCCATTTACCATTACCATTCAAATCATCGTATTACCCAGTAGCACCACAACTGTTACATCTGATTCATAAAGCACATACAGAAAACCACTGACCTTATCAAACAGGTGAATCTTGGAGGTGAAGTACTTCTCAAACACTTTGATTCTCCCTATGTTGGGCGAGCTCTCTGTGAAACCTGCACAAATTAAAAGCTCTACTAAAGCACATATAACTATAATATTGCACATCATATTTATTTTGATTTGGAGTCAGTAAAATTACAAAACAATAATACCTTCAGTGAAGTACAGGGCCCATCCTTTGTATGGACACCTAATGTCTAATGTAGCCTGGGTCCAAACAGCTGTGGACATCAATGTCACATTAATAGAGCAGCACACATGAGGTCATAACTCAGATGAAAGTGATCTTATTGTCTGTGGGAACTGAATGTTAAAATTAAGCAGAGGATGATGACAATAAAATAAAAGTTTATACTTCATGAAGAAATAATTAATGAATAAATATTACCGACCTCTTCCACTGCTTGAGGATGAAGGACCTTTAGGATCTCCTCTCCAGCTGCTGCCCCCTCCTCTCCAGCTGCTGCCCCCTCCTCTCCAGTTGCTGCCCCCTCCTCTCCAGTTGCTGCCCCCTCCTCTCCAGCTGCTGCCCCCTCCTCTCCAGCTGCTGACCCCTCCTCTCCAGCTGCTGACCCCTCCTCTCCAGTTGCTGCCCCCTCCTCTCCAGTTGCTGCCCCCTCCTCTCCAGTTGTTGCCACGTCCTCTCCAGTTGCTGCCCCCTCCTCTCCAGTTGTCTCTCTTGGGCTCCCCTCCACTCATGCTTTTACTGTTCTTGAGTCCAGAGAATAGTAATACATGATGACGATCCATGCTGTTGTAATTAAACTTGTGAATGATGAGTCTGATGTTACCACATTAACTTTTTGACTAGAAACAACATGATATATACTGCTTAATAATACACAAGTAGTAATATTATGATTCCTAATGCACACTTACTATTATGAAGAAAGAATCAAACTTATTCAGAAATAAAAGTATAATGTGGTAATGTAGTAGAAAAAGAACTAAAAGGAAGCCTGGTGCCCCATCTAGTGGCACGATGGGGAAGTTAATATAAAGCATAGACTGTACCGCTTCCTCACAACTTCAGGGGAAATATTTCCACCAGTCTGTCTCCACAGTCCACAAATACGTGTAAACTGGTCAATTTCCCCAGGATTAGATGAGTTCAGAGAAAAAACATAGATGCTGTGAGCTCATGGACCGTACAGGTACAGTAAACTCTATTATACAGTCTGTGTGCTGAGTCTGGCTGTAGACCTCTTTTCCACACTGTAAACAGTCTAGTTTAAAGTCCGTGTTCTCCTTGGTCTTGTCAGTGTATCCAAAATATAAAAAATTATGAGGTCACTTGCGTTTTAAGATCATGAGGAAAAGAGGTGCGCAGCCGGACTCAACAGGCACTGAATTCAGTCTAAACGAAGAAAACAAAAGCTGACACATAAGCTGTCATTCGGTTTAGACAGAAGCTATGATGAAATCTCACCGTGTGTAGTGCTTGTAAATTGTTATACGTGCCGAAATTATCCCATTTTTGTTCTTATTTTGGAGGAGGAGGTCCCCGGTTTCCCGCGCTTGGACGCTCCACCTCAAACTGACGTCATACGAGTACTTCTTCTACTGTTCTCTCTTTCTCAAAAAAACAACAACAACAAGCTCGTCTCAAAGTGCGTGCCCCTAGTGGGAAATCTGGGAATCAAAAAAATCAAAACTGGCTGAAATATATGCATGAGCCATGATGACTGTTTGACAAAAGGAGAAGACGTATACACGTAAGCTGATGCAAGCCAAGAATGAATGATATTGATTTTTCGATTCCAGTTTGAATGACAACACAACTAATACATAATTTATTACCATTTAAAATGTAAAATGTCCTCATGGTCATGGACAAAATGTACACAGTCTATTAAAGAGCTATTACAATTCAGGACCCAGATCATTTTGCTCCTTTGACTGCACAAAGTCAAAACGTGAAGAACTGAGTAGAGAAAACTATAGTATTATACGAAGGCCTCCTGCGTATTTTTATCTGCAACCAAGTGATTCTGCTCATGTGGGCCGAGTGTTCTTAATTTAATGAAGTTGTTGATTTCATGTTGCACAGCATGTTGTTTTACCTCACCCCATTTTAATTTTTTGCAGATATCCATTCTGTCTTATCTCCTGTCAGGGTGCAAACAGTCATTCAGGAGCCCCTGCGCTCACCTCCATTATCCCTATGTCCTTTCCTTCTGGCTTTCATCTGTCCTAACTCCACTCAAGTCTGTGTATATGTCTTTGTAATGAGAAAGGGGCGCTCAGTTTGGGTGCGCAGCACAGTGATGGGGCTGGGGGAATTGCATTTCAGATGGCTTCATTTGGTCAGAGCTAAGACCTACTCCTGGTGTGTTTGAGGGTAAGTGTTCCACAGTCTCACACACAACCAGGCATGTACAACAGAATTTACAAATTCCAGAGTTTAACAATGCAGAATACACAAGTTCCAGTTTAAAGTGTGTGACAGGTTTTGAGCATTTTCTAATTTTGACTGTTTTGGTGGATAAAACTGGTAATAGATATAATGATAGTTTTAAACAAATGAAGAAGCAATTTGTGAAGAAAAGATAAAAAAAAAAGTTGAAAATTACAGGAAGTAGAGAGTTCCATTTTAGAGAGTTCCATACTGATAACATTATACAATTTACACAAGAAGCACTTACTTTAAACATGATTTCAACAAAATAAAGGTGTTTTCTTATAACTGTATTTGTCAGCAGACAAATCAAGCAGAGTGGTTGGGCACTCCCTTAGAGATAGGGTTAGGAGCTCAGTCACACGGGAGGAGCTTGGAGTAGAGCCACTGCTCCTCCACGTTGAGAGGAGCCACCTGAAGTGGCTCGGGCATCTGTTCCGGATGCCTCCTGATCGCCTCCCTCTGGAGGTGTTCTGGGCATGTCCCACCGGGAGGAGGCCCCGGGGAAGACCCAGGACATGCTAGAGGGACTATGTGTCTCACCAGCGAAGAAAGTCTGGGAGTCCCTGCTTAGACTGTTGTCTCCATGACCCGGCCCCGGATAAGCGGAAGAAAATGAAAGGATATTATTATTATTATTATTATTATTATTATTATTATTATTATTATTATTATTATTATTATTATTATTATTATTCATTCATTCATTCATTCATTCATTCATTTATTCATTTATTCATTTATTTATTTAGTTTTTGGAGCAAAATCATAAATATAATGGTACTTTAAATGGCCTAGGACAGTGATGGTGTATATCCAATTCCACCTAGTAATTTGGCTTGGGTAGAATCATAGAATTAGGGCTTGTCTGACTGTAATAATAATATTGGTGCCCCATTAATTGTTTTTGTCTGGCCTGTCTATTTTAGTCCTTGCAGTTGACATTTAGCAAGGTAACTGTCTAGACCTGTCTGTAATAACTGGAGTAATTTCGAATGCCCTGGATAAACCATCCAGCATGAATGACCTCAGCGTTATGTGGTTGTTGGTTTGACTAGCCTTATAGTGCATATGAAAGGTTAGATTACTAATTTCAGTAAAACATAGTTAACCTAATTAGGCTATATTTATGATTTTACTACAAGTTTTATGGAGGCTACTGTTTGGATATGAACAGCAAATATGATGTAGTCACATACTATATGTTATATTAACAAGTTAAATTGGATATTAGTTGTGATTAGACTAATACAAATAAACAGGGCAGTAGACGTATTAACCTGTATTAGAAGGTTGTGAGTCTTTGTGCCCTGGGCCCCAACATTTCTGTTGACAGGCCTGCAAATAAATGACAATACCTTTATTTTGTCAATGTTTATATCAGAAAAATGTGTCTTGTAGTTTTGCTCTCATTTACCTACAACATTTACCTAAATATTTACCACAGGTGCAATCCCACCAAACCAAGTAATTAGAAAAGCATGAAACTCTGCCATCTGCACTGTAACTGAAGATGCTATTGGGATTTGTTTATTTATAAGTGAGACATACCAGCTTCAGGCCCTGCTCCATCTGGAAGTGAATATACCATTGTTTTGTCATACTTAGCTCATTCTCAGTAGGTCTACACACAGTGGTCCAATAGGCACATGAACAGAACGGGTCAGAATTTGATCAAAGTGCGTCGGGACAATACTCCAGAGACATCAGCACCTCTCTCAGAAACACAGAGGGCGGAAAAGACTAAAACAAAGAAAATGAAAAAAGATCGACACAGCATGACAGCAGAGAGGGTAGAGGGAAGAGGGAGGCAATTAGAAGATCACAAAAATGTACTTATGATCATGCAAAACAATACAGCACTATATGGGGACTCTAACTTTGCACCAAGACATATACAGTACATACAGACAATAATATATCGGAGAATGGTCAGTGATTTAAAATCAATCACGTATCACCTTGTACACAATTGTCTTAGTGCCCATTTACCATGGGCCTTGTTTGGTGCTCGTGCAGAAACTTATAGGAGCTTTCAACATGTGCCTTTTCCATCCATCCATTCATCCATCCATCCATTTTCGTCTGTTATCCGGGTTTTGGTTGAGGGGGCAACAGTCTAAGCAGGGACTCCCAGATCTCCCTCATCCCAGACACTTCTTCCAGTTCCTCCGGTGGGACCCCTAGGCTTTCTTAGGCCAGTGTGTCCTGGGTCTTCCCTAGGGCCTTGTCCCAGTGGGACATGCCCGGAACACCTCTCCAGGGAGGTGTCCAGGAGGCATTCGGAACAGATATGTCTTTTTTCTGGTAGGAAAATTGTAAATGTACAGGGCCAGGTTATGGGTGCAGCTGTGAAACACAATACAGGGGGTGAAGAGTTGACATACATACCCGGTCGTGTGGTTGTGTCTTCCACATAAACCTTTGAAAAACCCACTGGAGGCCTAAAGATTCTCTGAACAGAAAACATTTACCTTCTGAGCACAAATGATGATGTAAGTTACAGCAATAATGTCACAGCTCCCTCTGTGGCTGTGTGAGTGTGAGCATGTTCCTGAGTATGCAGTGTGGCGGTAACAAGCTCCTCTTTGCCATGAAAACAAGAAGTGTTTATCAGCCAAACAAGCTCTCCCCTAATGTAGAGGTTACAGATGACAAGTGGTCCTCAGGTGTGGCTGTGTGAAATCAGGCTCTCCTCAGTGCGGCACAGTGCTGTCTATGTGTAATTGCTCTGAGATGTCAACTCAGTGGTAAACTGAAAGGACCCAATTAAATCCTGCTGCCTGCTGAGGCTCCCAGCTCTGCACATGAGCAGTGTCCTGTCTCACCCAGGCCTGTTCTCAGTGCGTGCCTTCTGCTGCAGCATCTGCTGGAGTCTGGACTGTTGTAGTCTTCCTCTGGCACCACATCTTTGTTCTGCCTTTATCTCACCTCGTGCAGCTGTGGTCAAAATCCTCACGATATTTGTCCAAACTAAATGCTTGAGTGTTTTTGTTTTAGATTTCTGTCCATAAAGGATTATTTGGGTTCATATTTAGTTACAGACTATAGGGGATGAATTAATGTGAAGTTTACAATTTTTTTTTTTTTTTTTTGTGTGTGTGGGGGGGGCACCTGTCTCCTATATGTATACATACATTATCGCTGAAAGTATATTTTAATTTGGAAAGTGGTGGCACAAACAGACACTGACAAACATTGCTGCATCACCAGAAAAGTGGACTTTTTCATTCTCTCCACAACTTCCTTGAGCTCAGTAAATAAACTATCCATCATTGTTAGATGTGTGGCATCATAGTTGGCGACAAAGAATGTGTTGCATGCAGAATATATGGCAAAGTATCTCCAACAGTTTACTTTTGTTTGTGTGTGAGAGATCATGTGCACATATCAATCCACCACTGGGTTTCTTGGGTGCCTCTGTACATGAGCTCATTCAAGAAACACACATAAATAACTATAGAAATCCTTCAAAATTAATTCTAAGCATTCATTATAAAAATTCAGTGACATGTTGTAATGTTGACAATTACTCTGCGCAGCTGTATCATGTTTTTGTTATCACCTATGATGTCACTTTAAATATTTTTATTCAAATGCATTTTTTTTTCTATATCTTGGTGTTTTAAATGTAATAAAGGCCAATCAACGCTTATCTTAACTCTCCACATTAAGCGTTAAAGATTTAAAAAGTCCTTCTGCTAGTCATCGACTTTCTATAGATACATTCCGCCAGCAGGGGGCGCCGGAACTCCATCTGCAGGTGCACTACTGAGTGAACGGAACAGAAAACAATGTGAAGCTGCTAAGTGGAGACGATTTGAGTTCTGAAATGCTGAGAATGAGTCTGATAAAGGTGTCCGGGCAGCCACAAATCAACAGTGAGCAAGAGTCTGGAGGGTGAGGATGAAGCGGGATATCACAGATTAGGCTTCTCAAACACGTACAAAATAAACCAAACACTACGCCACATACGTTTTTGAAAAGGACTGCCCACAACTTTTGACATATAGATCAAATGGCAAAATTTATAGTATAGTAATTACATAATTTATATTTGCATGCAATACCTTATAAGTTCATTTGGTCAGTTTTCTGATGGAGCACAGGTTCAGATTTGAGGAAAGTATAGAGAGGACTCTGCTGCCACACAGGCTGGAACTATAGGACAGGCAGAGGAGTGCTACATGCTGAGTATGAGTATCCATCTGACTAAAAAGCCTCAAACACAGCTCAAAGTCTGTGTTGATTGCTAAGGCACAGCAGATAAAGCCCTTCTGTGTCTGCACTGAGAACTGCAGGAGCTGCTCCAAACCTTGAGTTGCCCTGTGTCTGACCTCACAAGGAGAGAAATGACAAAAACAAAAGGAGAAAAACACAGGGTGCTTGTACAAGTGTATTCCTCGGACAGTGGGGACAGTTAAAATGCTGCAGACCATTTGCTGGCAAACAGGACATCCTCCTGACAGAAGAAATCCACAACAGCAGTCCTTCTCATAGCAAAGGTTCAAAGCCAAATGCTCCGAGCTGGTTACTGAAGCCTGGGAGTGTATAGTTCGATTTAAAAAAAATGGTAAAATAAGTGTGTGTGTGTGTGTGTGTGTGTGTGTGTGTGTGTATGTGTGCAGTGATTGTGAAGCAGTGCACTGTGTGGAAGTTTGACTTTGAACTTTCAGGATGTGAGTGCAGTGGCTCTGGAGGTCGACTGAGCTAAAGGCACAGATTGGATTTGGAGTCAGGATTATGTGAACTTTTTATTCCTTCTTCAGGAGAGAGGTTCAGGGAGAGGAGGGAATACTGCAAGACATATATTTAGTAAAATAATTCTGACAGTTTTGGATGTGTTAAGTGCAGGGCATATGCTTACACAAATAAAGGGAAATGAAAGAAGTGACCAAACGCATTCAAACGCACATTTTTGAAGCAAAAAAAAAAAAAAAGGTTTCAACTGGAATTCTTTCTGAAGCAGATTTAGCAGAATAGCAGATTTTCAAAGTCACAGAGTTCAGAATGAGAACAATACAATAGAGGAGACAATGGGGAAGTTACAGTCGGCTGGAGGAAGACTACCCCTTTATCCATCAGCCAATGTTGTTAAAGGTCCTATATTGCACAAAATGTGAGCTTTAAGCCATGTCAACGCAGTGTCCTCCTCAAAAACATAGTTGGAGTTGTGTTTTGCTTTATTCCCACATGTTTGAGTAACCCTTTATTATTAGTCTGTCTACATTTCCAAAGCTCAAAATGCTTTCTTCCACCTTTTGATGTTACGTGTAGAATCCCTCAGTCGTCCAGGTAGAATGCACGGCAAAAGGAGAAATTCAATTTGTCATCTGGACAAAAGTTTATTCAGTCGAATACGTTTCGCAGCTCATCCAAGCTGCTTCTTCAGTTCTTTTGATGTTATGTAGTGATAGTTTTCAAGTTAACAGCTACCTTTTATCTTTAGTATTGTCAATTCCAGGTCTGAAATCATCCAAATGATTCTCATGAAGGTGTATGGAGTTTAAATACATAATTGAGCACTTCACACGACACCTCACAAGGTGTTTTCAGGTTGAAAAAAGAACTCAGCCTAAATATGCAGGGTTTATTGTGTGAATAAAACAAAACATAACTCCAGCTATGTTTGTGATGAGGAAACAAGATTATAATAAAGTTCAGAAAACAGCATAAAAAGGGCCCTTTAAGCATGTATGATTTTAGAGACATATCAAATATAAGATATCCAAGACTCACATCACACATACAAATAAAACACCACGTGGAGCATAAATCCTGGAAACATCATGTGCTGACCAAAAGAGTTAAAGTGAGGATAACAGCAGTCAATGTCAAAAAGGAGCTGATGAAGTTATAATTGGAACTTTGTGAAGAAAGTTCCAGATTAATTAACACGTTTTGGGCTCAACTAAGCAGGTCTAATGGAGCCAGTAGAAGCCAGAGTCTATTGTTGGTCCCTCCATCCACTCTCTCTCTTCTCCAATGGCCTCATTTCTCTGCTCTCCCTCCCATCCGCCTGCTTCCACTCCTCCTTTACAAATATATTGGCGAGACTTGGACCATGAAATTAAAATATTAGTGAATGGCATCAGTGAATATTTCCAATTCTGTTGTAAGAATAAAAATCTGAAGTGCCATAACAGCCAAAGGTCATGTGGAGGGTATCATTTATCACTGTGATAGATTGAACTGTCCATATCTTTTTCAGTAAAACCAAAAATCAGGTAAGGATTTTTTTATTATCTGTGTTGCATTGTTTTAAGACTTATACATTCAAAAAAGTCCAAGATGTGTATACTTAAGACTTTCTTTTTTAAGCATTAAAGGTGCATTATGTAACTTTTATGTTGGGGGTCCATCGCCTTCTTGTTTTCATGAATATGAATCATTGTTGTTCCACAATATGACATTAAACTTTGTATGACATATATGACATCTCATGTCATGAAAGTGTTGGAGAGACTTGTTCAGGCTCAGCTCAGACCCCTGGTGACACCATCCCTGGATCTTCTACAATTTGCCTATCAGGCCCACATTAGTGTGGATGATGCTTTAATCTATCTTCTGCAGCGGGCTCACTCTCACCTGGATAGTGTTAAGGGCTCTGTGAGGATATTGTTCTTCGATTTCTCCAGTGCCTTTAATACAGTCTAGCCCTTTCTGATGAGTCGCTGCTCAGGATGGGTGTCAGCTCCTCCATTGTCTTTACCATCCAGGGCCATGACGTGGAAATAGTGGACTGCTACAAGTACCTTGGTGTCCATGTGAACAACAGGCTGGACTGGAGGGACAACTGTAATGCTGTCTACAAGAAGAGCATGAGCAGACTCTGCTTCCTGAGAAAGCTCAGGTCTTTCAATATGTTCAGCGAGTTACTGGAGATCTTCTACTAGTCTGTGGTGGCCAGCGCCTTGTACTTTGACAAACTGCTCTCCATCATGGACACTCCTGCTCACCCACTGCACCAGACTATAGAGGGACAGAGGAGCTCATTCTCCAACAGGCTCCAAATAATACTCCCTACAACTGATGACATAGCTAGAGGTATTCTGTTTTAGAATGCTCCACTACTTCTTGTATTTTTGTACTTTTCTTCTCAATTTTTTTTCCACAAACTGCCACTTAACTGATGCAAAACTACGACAAATATTTACCACATGGTTCCACCAAACTAAGTCATAATTAGAAAAACATGAAAACCTGCCATGCCTTCTAATGCTCTTTACAGGCCCTATCTCTTTGAACAAACAACTCCCATTCTGACATGTAGCAGATTTGAATACTGTGTTGTTCTATACAGTATAAACTGCAATGTGTAAAGAAATAGTTCCATAAAGTCATCAGCTGTGTGTGGTGCAGTGAGGTGAGCCTGCTTTACATTTGTTTGTGGGTTACAGAGGCCGTTCTTTCATTAGGGGCCCTGGCACAGCTGCTGTTACAGTTGTCACACCCAGAATGCTGCCTTTGTGATAAGACAGGCAGCCAGGTAAACAACATCCCTGGCTTTAACATGTTATCAGTACCTCACATGAAAGACTATTCGGGACTCTTGGTGAAGCCACCCAGAGGAAGAGGAGTTTAGTTTTAGAACTGTTACTTATTCACATAGTTTTCAATACAAAATTACATACATCTACATACATTTAATTACATAATCTAGTGAATTATGGCTCTCCCTTGATATGATATAAACCTTTTCAAAACATTAAAGAACCTATATTAAACTATTTTCTGATCTATGTTGTTTCAAAATATACGCGGAGTTGGGTTTTGTTTCATTCACACATGTTTAACACACAAACCCTGCATATTTAGTACGTCTCTCAAATTGAAAACACTCCAAGTTTGTTCCACCTTGTGATGTCATGCAGCAATACACGAAGTGCTCCATGATTTTAGCTCTGGAATTGCCAGTCTCCATTAAACAAAACAGTAAAAGGTAGCTGTTAACTTGAAAACTACTGCTTCATGACATCATAAGGTGAAGCAGAGCATTTTGAGCTTTGGAGATGAAGACAGAATAATAATAATAATAATAATAATAATAATAATAATAATAATAAAGTATTACTCAAACATGTGTGAATGAAACCAAACAGAGTCAACTTAAACTGCATGCATTGCAATGATACAGCAAATTTGTTCACTAGAAAACAGGTTATACATGCTAACTACTTTTGTGTGAGGAAATCATATAGCCATGCACAGAAACACATGCCATTTCTACACTGAACAAAGTCGCGTAGTTGATGGAGCAGATTCCATGTTTGTGTGGTAAACCTGCAGGGCCCAGATAACCGTCCTCCATTTGAACGAGAGCAGCTCAGAGTGACAGCTCTGAAAACACAGTTCACATCAGCAACACTGTATGGAGACGACCTGTCACAACACAAGCACACAAATATTAACTCGGTTTTGCTGTGTAATTATTAATATATGCAAATGGAGTCAAACAAACAAAAATAAACTTGATAACCAAGAGACATTAGTAGATGTCTGAAAACGTCTGAAACACCCTGCCCTCCCTGGTTTAAGTCTCGTCTTAGTTGGCCCTCGGACCTCAGAGCCTGAGCGGGGTCGGTGTACCCCCGCGCACCATGCCCCATACACCTCTGTAGGTCACACACTGATGTTGGACAAGAAGGCCTGACTCTCAGTCTTCGCTCTAATTCATCCCAAAGGTGTTCTATCGCGTTGAGGTCAGGACTCTGTGCAGGCCAGTCAAGTTCATCCATATCAAACTCTCTCATCCATGTCTTTATGGACCTTGCTTTGTGCACTGGTGCACAGTCATGTTGAAGAGGAAGGGGCCATCTCCAAACTGTTCCCACAAATCTGGGAGCATGGAATTCTCCAAAATATCTTGGTATGCTGAAACATTCAGAGTTCCTTTCACTGGAACTAAGGGGCCAAGCCCAGCTCCTGAAAAACAACCCCACACCATAATCCCCCCTCCACCAAACTTTAGACTTGGCACAGTGCAGTCAGACAAGGACCGTTCTCCTGGCAACCGCCAAACCCAGACTCGTCAATCAGATTGCCAGATGGAGAAGTGTGATTCATCACTCCAGAGAACGTGTCTCCACTGCTCTAGAGTCCAGTGGCGCCGTGCTTTGCATTGAACTTGATGATGTATGGCTTGGATGCAGCTGCTCGGCCATGGAAATCCATTCCATGAAGCTCTCTATGCACTGTTCTTGAGCTAATCTGAAGGGCACATGAAGTTTGGAGGTCTGTAGCGATAGACTCTGCAGAAAATTAGCGCCTCAATCTGCTGACACTGCCCTGTCAGTTTACGTAGCCTGCCACTTTGTGGCTGAGTTGCCAATGACTTCCACTTTGTTATAATACCACTGACAGTTCACTGTGGAAAATTTAAGAGTGAGGAAATTTCACGACTGGACTTGTTGCACAGGTGTCATCCTATCACAGTACCACGCTGGAATTCTTTCACAAATGTTGGTAGAAACAGTCTGCATGTCTAGGTACTTAATTTTATACAACTGTAGCCATGGAAGTGACTGGAACACCTGATTTCCATTATTTGGATGGGTGAGTGAATACTTTTGGCAATATAGTGTATTTTCTGAAAATGGAATCTAAAATGAGTTAGAATGATCAGTGATTTTTCAAAAAAACACACAGACTCTTCACAAACTGGAACACCCTGAATGCAGCACATAGTCATCAATGAGATTGCAATCAAGTGCTTGTGAAGCTTTGAAGAAGGAGCTTTCATCTGCAGCAAAACAACACTCCACAGAGCAGATCCTGTCCAGTGTGGCCTGGTCATTGTCAAACAAGGAGACAGGCTTTATAAGACAGATTACTCGGACACAGTAAAAAAAAAAAAAAAAGTATAAACAATTACACAATTAACAAAGAGCATCTAACAATGCTATAAAAGTGTGAATAATAAAAGTTAAAGGGCCCCAGTAGCTTATATATTGTATAAGCAGCCCTTGATCTCAAAATATATCTTCTGTGTTCCGCATTTAATTAGAAAGTGTTTTATTGTCCAAGTTTGCAGTTAGCATGCTGGTTGTTGTTAGTATTACCCTGACTGCAAAACTCCGCTCTAGCCTCTCAAAGTTGTGAAAAAGGCTTTGAAACTTATCATGGTGAATACTTAAGATGCCTGGAATGTATAAGGTAAGTGATGAATAACTTTGGTCCACTACAAAGTGTTTACAGTGAAATAGTTTAAGTTAGTAAAACAGGCTGATACAGCAAGCACATCAAAGCCAATATACAACCAAAATTCCAAACCTTTCCAAATGTGCCACTTTTTGAACAAAGGGAAGAGCTCAAATATCATGTGACTGTCTCAAACTCTGGAATAGTGTGTGACCCTGTTAAATGAGAGTTCATAATTGGATTGTGTTACTAACCCCACAGACCTGATTCTCAGTAATGTTTTTTGCAGCTCTCAGGACATTTACTAGACTCCCACTGGTTCATACAGTATCACAGCTAACACTCCTAAAGATTGTCCGATAACTTTTAAATTCACATATATTTTTTATATTTTTATAAAGAAATCTGAAAAGCAAAGATAACTCAACTGATTTAATTCAACCATCTGTGTACTTGTACCATTATTGAACAAAACAGATTTACAGGGGTATTGTTTCATTTGTTAGCTCACACATCGTTTTATACATCCAGCGGCTCACAGCTCTGGAACACATGGAGAGAGTATGACCTGACTCGCCTCACCTCCTCACATTAGACGGTCATTAATTACACCACAGGCTCCTGACTGCAGCTTGAGTGTTCTACTACGATAGAAATTGAGACACATGGTCACAAAAACACAGGCAAATTTATTAAAGTTATTCCAAGAGACAACTTAAAAAAATAAAGATTAATAATGCACCATTAATTACAAAATTCATATCTATTTTACAGACAATCAGAAAAAAGAAATTTATGTATAATGCTATAACATTAGGAAATGAAAATGGACAGTAGCAGGGTTATTTAAAATACATTTGACACATTCTTAAATTTAGCACAAACAGTGTTTCTGTATCAAAATTTGGCAGTTGGATTTCATCTGGCTCTTAACATTGTGACCTTGACTAAGTGTTAATATTCCCTATGCATTATGTGTATTTGATTAAGTATTATTGATTGAGACTTTTCTTGTTAAAGCAGACACTAAAATCTATATACCTTTATCAACAACAGATCAGATATGAATTAGATTAATAAGGGTTTAAGGGTGTGGCAAGTAGTAACTATAGTTAAGGTTAGGACCAGTCTCCAGAAAATGTCCCCAGAAAGCATGTGAACCCAGCATGTGTTAATGCATGTGTTGTTCTTAAGCAGCCGCTATCAGCTGTCAGAGAAAGAAAACACACACAGACAGATGAGGGGAAGGGGGGCTACAGACACACACACACACACACACACACGCACACGCACACGCACACACACACACACACACACACACAGACGTATGAGGGGAAGGGGGGCTGCAGCTCTGGGCATAACAGCAGCCTGATAGATGGCTGAAGAAGACTCAAACGTCAGGGTTATTGATGGCCGACCGCCGGCTCTAAAAATACAACAGCTATGACCTGAAGCCTTTGCTCCACACCAGGCTCCTATGGGCTGACCCACCACCCCGCACACCCTGCGCATGCTTTTGTATTAACTGAGCTAAAGCTACAGTGAGCATTAAACACTCACATCCACAATGTTCTGTCTTCAAAGGGCAAGTGGTAATACAGTGCTCCACTGTGTTTTTAAACAAAACACAACTTCAGGTATGTTTTTGACAGCATGAATAAAAGCTCGAAAGAGTCAATTTTGTGTAATACAGGCCCTTTAAGTATCTCACGCTTAAGTACAGAAACAGTATGAAAGCAGTAATAAATGCACTGTAATTTACCATTTCCATTTTTAAAATTCTATTCCAGAGAACTAAATATGGGCATACAGTGATTTGGTGACTGCAATACGTACCATGGAAATAACCTTCATGTATTTACAAAACCAAATGGATCTTATTCTTAATCCTACAACCATGACAAAGGGGACCCCCAGACCCCAGCTACAAGATCAATTCAGAATTCTGTTCAGAGACTCTTAATTAATAGAATAATACTGGCAAAAGTACTCAATATGGACATGCAGGCTTTTTACCATGTATGGGGGCAGGAGGGTGTCAAAAGAGCTAGGGCCAGCACTGTAACTGATAATGCTTACATAAGTACAGTGTTTGACTCCAGACTCAGAGTAAGTCTTCTTATTCTTATAACTCAGGTGTTGCATTAAAAGTCTAAACACACGTCTCTCTCCAGAAGAAGCCAACAGCGCTCATTCAAACTCAGTCAAAAGTGATCATTAAAAGCAGGTCTCAGAGGTGCCTGGGATAATTGTCTTTCTGTGACGCGACACTTTGACCCACTTAACCACGAACAACTCAATTGGACACTAAATTAAGTTCAGAATTCAGAAGTAATATGCATCACCGAAATTAAGTAAATGTGCCAGATTGTCTTTACTGTTTACATCTGTAGGAATATTCAAGTGAGGTTTAATGTCATCATTAATATCACATGGCTTTTGTCAGTCATCAGTCTGAATCAATAGGCTCTATTCACGTTTACCTTTTTTTTTTTCACACTTACCAGAAGACATTTGGAAACATGCGGATGACGACTTCAGGTGTAGTTACTGACACTTTGCATGTATGATCAAACCATGGATTCAGCAGCAGAGGTCTTCACAACCTGCCAAAGCTTTCCATGGAGGACGTGACTCTAATCGCATCTTCGATGCCACTTACAGGCAACTGATTGTAACTGTTGCTCTGCCGACATAACGGAACGCTACAGTGACTATCTTTTTTTTTTTTTTTTATGAAGTTAGACAAATTAATTGGCAATTTATAAAAGTAAAAAAGAAAGAATACAATGACATCTAGATGAACATATGAAGATGAACTTACGTGTTACGTAAGCATGAATAGAGCCCATATGGCCGACTTCCTGTAGGGTTTAGGGCATGGTCATAATATATATATTTTTTGCATGTCCTGACATGTTCTATTTCTATAGGTTGTTTTATCTCTGGTCAGGCCCCCATTGGCCCTATGAAAATCGATTTTTGAGGTGACACTACTGAGTCGCCCTCAAATTTTTATCTTGATTATAATTTAATGTCACTGTGGAAAAATTTAAGGTGAAGCAGGCAAGCAGACAGCAGACCCCATACCAGAAAAGGTACATAGTGCACTTTCATTCATACCATAGGGCTTTTTATTAATAATAAGTAATAGTAGAACTGAAGATGCAGCTTGAACTGAAGAAGCAGCTTGGATGAGCTGTAAAACGTTTTCGACCTAAATAAACGTTTGTCCAGTCAACAAATTGAATTTCTCCTTTGCCAAGTAATGATAACCTACTACTGTAGACACAGCTGCCCTGGGGCAGACTGATGGAAGCTAGGCTGCCAATCTATGCCTTTGGCTACTCCGACCACTACCAACACTCATGCTCACACCATTTTCATACTTGGCAATTTAAGTGAAGTGTCTTGCCTAAGGACTCAACAGCCATTGGCGCTCCACTGTGGCACCTGGAATACCCAGCAGTCTCCCATTCAAGCACTAACCAGGCCTGGTCTTGCTTTGCTTCTGAGATCTGACAAGATCAGGCTATAACAAGAAGGTTTGTTTCTTTTATGGTTTCAGTGGCAAACTTTCTCTTCATGTGCACTGTCATATTTACATAAGCAAATTCTCTGGTCAAGACCAGCCTAAAATGTTTAAATCACAAAAAGAAACTGATTGTCTGAAATTAGTAATAAAAAACAGTGACGATGAAGACTGATTTGAAGATGCTACGTGTATATTAGCTAGCTTAAGAAAACCCAGAGAAAGATGAAATTATTGATTTGAGCCAAAAAAAAAAAAAAAAAATTTAAAAACAAAGAGAAACGTTCTTCTATCAACTACAGGAGATGGAAAACACTCTGAGCGAGGAAAAATCCAAAATGGATAAAATAGATAATTTACAAAAAGAGAATGATCATCTCAAATTAGAAAATGAAAAACTGAAATCTGAGAAGTGTGATGCTGTTCAGGCAAAATCAAATATAATGAAAGGAAGAGAGATGCTATAACTCCACTGTGAGGACTGGAAATAACTCTACAAGAGGAACAAATATACACTTTACAAAATGAAAACAATGATCTAAAATTAGAAATACAAAAGCACCAATCTTAAAGTTATCAGGGAGAAAGAAAAATTATAAAGCAATTTGAAGCTGAAAAATGGAATGCTATAAAGGAAAAAAATGGGAAAAAGAGGACAATATAAGTCTGGAAAATCTAACATTATAAAGGAAAAAGACACTCTCCGCTATCAACCACAAGAGATGGAAAATTCTCTGAGTAAAGAAAAATCGAGAGCGAATCATTTACAAAAAGAGAACTACAATCTCAAATTAGAAGCTGAAAAACTCAAATTAGAAAACTGTGATATTATCTGAAAGAAAGAGAAAATTATACAAAAGCTTGAGAATGAAAAATCAGATTTAATTATAGAAAAGGACAGCATTTCAAGTATACTGCAAAACTGTGCTAAAATGGACCATAAAAAGAGAATGATTGTCTCAAGATAAAATATAAAAACTGTAATATTCAGAAGCAAGAGACACTCACTGGAAAAAATATGGATGAAAAATCAAATTTAACAGAAGAAAGAGACCTCATAGATGACTGCAGGAACTAGACATAGCTTTGCTTGAGGAAAAAAAAAATCTGAAAAGAACAAGGAAATCCAACCAATCTTCAGGCAGAAAAATCTGATTTAGTCAAAGAAAGAGACAACCCTTCCAGTCAACTCCCAGAGAAAATGGATCATTTACAAAAAGATGAACAAACTGAGAAGTTGAACATTAATGGGAAGAAAGAGGAAGAAGCTGATGTATCTGATATGGAAAGAAAGCAACTCTCCTGTAAAATACAGGAGATGGAAAACACTTTGAGTTGGAATAGTTTAGAGATAGAAAAACTAAAATCTGATAATAATAACACTATCAAAGAGAATGAGGAAACTGTCCAAAAATTAGAGGGGAATCAAATTGTAGAATTAAGGAAAGGGCTCATTTTTCTCGTTTACAGGCGAAGGAAAGCACTTGTAGTGACGAAGACAAAACCTTTAATCTACAAAGAGAAAATCTTAATCTCAAATTACAAACCATGTAATTTCAATCTGAAAACCCTGGTCTTCAGCAGGAAGTAGATGAAATAATTGAAAAACATGAGGCAGTAAAATTTGCTATGCAAGGAAAACAACATCTCCATTGATTTCTATCATCAACTACAAGAAACGCAATATGCTCAGGGTCACATGGGAGAATATAATTTACAAATTATACTAAATTATAGAAGAAAGTCTTTGTTTAAAAGATTGAGAAATTTTTAGACCCTCGACGTCAAACTCCAGCTGCCCTCACACCTAAACACCTCAATTACACTGATACCGTACAATAGAAAATCTATTGAAAAATCACGGCCCCTTTCTCTGTAACGGCTCCTGTCAGGCTCATCATTTTGGACTTAAAATGTTTGTATTAACCCACTCTACATTATCCTCATCATTTTTTTATTCTACAGTTTTGTCCATAAATCAAGATCAATGGCTGTATACTACGGACATTGTCTTTCTGTCCCGTTCACTATAAGCCTATAAAATAGGCAGAAATCAAAATGGCTGCTGGTCTGCTGGAAATATAATAAAATCTGGAAGATGGACCAAAGATAGCATTGTATTGTTTTCAATGGCCTGTGCTCAATAGTGCATAATGCCAAAAAATATATTTTTGTCTGCATTAGTTCCTCAGAGCTGGCCCAGTGCCACCCAGTGTGTGAGGACAGAAACCCCAAATAGTGTGATGGTAGCCAGAGTGGAGCTAGTGCAGGCTTAGAGTGGGATGAGGATAGATCTTTCAAAGCCAGCTTTTAAGCACTTTGAGGATTTAAAAATTCTAAAAAGTTCATGTTGTAAAAATAGAGAAAAATTCCACAAATCTGATGTTTATTAAAGCTGTTGATGCCCCATCAACTGAACGCAGGCAGTTCAATTTCCCAAAAAATGCATTGCTTTCTTTCAGAAACTGAAGCTCAAGTGTCAAAAAATAGTTTGATTCTATTTTATGAAATCATTACGTGCTGCTCCATATGTGCAATCTAAAAGATCAATAGTTGAAATTAGAAGGTCAGACTTTATGAAGTCATATTCCCTATAAATAGGTCTGTCGGGGTTAAAGAATTTCCCTTACAGTAACTTTCTGGGCCTCAGCACTGCGGTGTGTGGTATGTGCATGTAGCTCCTAAGCCCAAAATGTGTGTATGTTAGAAAAAGACACTTCTCTTGACTAAGAGCCTCAGTTATCAATCACTTGAATTGTTGAAGTGTTGCAAACATTTTCACTTATGAGTTGGACTAAGGAGTGTCTGATGGGGACTCATGAAAACCTTTAACAGTAAAACACAATAAAACCCACTACGCTCGAGACTTGAGCTCTTTGACTCAGGGATGAGAGAACTGATATCGAAGTATCAGTATATCAATACTGACTCAGTGCAAATGTGGCTATCGATACTCTTATGCAAAACATTGATGCAAATTACAAATTAGCATATGCTAATACGATTGTTCTAATCTCTTCAGGCATCCTGTTTGTCCTTACTAGTATTGTTTTTTTCAATAAAAATATGACTTAGGAGTACAAAATATGTTCCCACTGGCCTCATTAAAAAAGAGTTTTGAGGTGGCACTACTGAGCTGTTATTCATTATTTTTTCCCACTCAAAATTAAAGCTCAAGTTCAGATTTTCAATACTGGTTGCTGGTATGTTCATTCTTATTTACCACTTGATTTGTTTGATTGATGTTTGTTTGACTGATTTATGATCAGTCCAGTGACTCGAGCCTAGTTATACATTATAGATAACATTAAATATGGACAATTTTTACTTACAGAGCTCCAAAATTTCAGTCACAGAAGAAATAAAGGACTCAGCTGTGATGGAGAGGACCTGGTGTCAGATTTTGGTATGTCTGCCATTCTCCAGACGTCTCTTCTTTTTCTTACTGCTGATGCTTCCCACACAGCAGCTGGTTGCAGTTGGCCTTTGTGTTGAGATATGTGCCGCTCAGACAGCAGACGGATTCATATCTTCCCAACTCTTCTGACCTGCACAAAAACTGTGGGACTGAACTCAAAGATGAGTCAGAGCTTTGTACAAGCTGCAGAGCACCCTTCACTTTAGGGAAGGATTGTCAAGATTATTGTAAGTCGAACAATAGTATGAAACAAAATGAGTTTAAAATACTTTGTCTATTCATTCAATAAAAAAGAAAAAAAGAAAAAAGAATAATGGTTGCCATTCCGCATTTAAAAGCTCACGTTAACTGCACCAGTTGCCTGATATGATGTAAAATATAATCCATTACAAAATATAGCTAAATGTTGAGTTGAGGAAAAAATGAGGAAAAAAAAGCAATACAAAAAATGTCTTTGGGCAGCTCAAAATGACAGTCGTCAAGATAGGATCCACAGCAAAAGAAAAATTCTATTCTGTCAACTGGACAAAAGTTTTTGAAGTGAAGACGTGTCGCAGCTCATTCAAGCTCCTTCTTCAGTTCTGGTCAGACGCTGCTGGACACTGCCTTAAATCTGCCTGAAGAGAGGAGCTAATGACTCTGAAACTACTTTGAAACTAACACACCTACTGGTTTACAGTTTATGTTTGTTAACTAGGTCTATTGAACTACAATAACTGTGAATTGCGCCTGAGTCATGTTCACAATTCACTCTTAGTGTAGTTCAATAGACGTAGACACCAGCAATTTGACCAGTACTGAAGAACCAGCTAATAAACTGCAAAACGTCTTCACTCACTTTTGTCCATTATTATTATTATTATTAATAATAATGGACAAAAGTTATTATTATTATTATTATTATTATTATTATTATTATTATTAATAATAATAATAATAATAATAATAATGAATTTTATTTATATAGCACATTTCAGGACACTCAAAGGAGCTTTACAGAACACATATTAAAACAGTCAAAAAAGCAATAAACAAATTATACAGGATAGATAAAACAGTGAATCATATTGAGAAAAGTTAAACATTAAAACCTATTCTAAATAGATGGGTCTTAAAACTTTTCTTGAAGGTGGTGAGATCAGTGCAGTCACGGAGTTTTATTTATTTTATTTATTTATTTAAAAAGGGACAATGTACATTGATAAACACCAGTAAAATACAAGTGTAAATGTACCGAAGTTAGCGTACAGCTAATTTACATTCATAGTCCCTTGACATTTAGGACAGGACAAGACAAACACAACAGTTAAACAAACACAACAGTTAAACATTCAATAAGGCATCCAAGTATCACATTCACACAGGGTCAAAAGTGCATATGTTGTTAAAGTGCATATGTGATTAAAGTGCATACCGTGATTCTAAAGTGCTGTAGTTTTCAAATAAGGTAATTTAGTTTAAAACCAGTTCATATCCACATGTGTTGGTCGTCTCCTGCCGCTCAGAGGTGACCAAGACACTGGAGTTTACGGAGTGCCCTCGGGTCCAAAAACATACATACATATTTACATATTTACATGGCAGTAACAGTGGAAACAGTAACATGATAAGATAGATTGCAGGATAAATGTATGCAGTGCATGCCTACATACGTATATGTATGCATGCACCGCTCAACAACAACTGTAAAATGTGAGTCTGTTCAGACAATCATGGTACATGCTACATATGTATATGTATCATGTAACACGAGGTCTGAACAGCTCTAATGGGAGCAGTGTTGATTAGATTTGAGCCATTTTTTAAGGTGAGTTGCTGAGGTAGTGAGTTCCAGAGGGTGGGAGCGGCGCTAGAGAAAGCTCTGTCTCCACAGGGTCAGAGCTTGTTCCTACAGGGGAAGCATGAGACAGGTGTAGACAGGAGCAGGGACAGGAGCAGGGGAGGAACAGAAGTTTGGTGTGGGACGAGCGGAGGGAGTGGGATGGAGAGGTAGGACGGGGCCTGGTTGTGGAGAGCTTTGAAGGTGATGAGGTAGATTTGAAGTGAATGTGCTGAAGAATGGGGAGCCAGTGGGACCAGGTGTGTGTGAATCTGGAGTATAATCTGACATTCCTCCTGCATCTCTCACCTTTACATCCAGCCACGCCCTGTCCTCCATTCACATGCTCGACCAAAGGTTACTGCTCCCATCATGCACATTTCCATCCAAAACCACACGCTGAGGAGGGACTAGCTGGTCAGGCAATCACAAACACAAACACAAACACAAACACAAATACAAACACAATACTCCACAAGATTTAATTATAATGTTCAAAAACCTTTTAAAGGGGGGCTAGACACCTAAACTCCACCCACAACCACATTTCAAGTAGAGCTGCTAAACTGGGCAGTACCTGTAGGACTAAAGAAAACAATGAGAGGGGAGGAAGGGCGAGGCCATGACATGTGAGGAACAGTGTGATTGGTCAGGAACACCTGGCTTTACTCAGGGTAGTGCTGTGTGCACCAACTACTGGAAATTGCAAAGGCCCCTGAAGGTAGCACAAACTTACATTAGGGCTTTTTCACCAGAAAGCTCCAGATTTACCTAATATGCACTAAACTTGCCAAAAATTACTAGATAATGCCATACAACACCACATTGCTGGGTTTCAGGTGACAACACAACATTCTATAGGCCACTTATAATTAATACAAATGGGGGGCAGGTAAAATTGATATTGTTTAAATGCAGATTTCTGATGCAATATGGTAAGTTCTAGGGTCTAGTCACTAATAGAGTATAGAAATGATCAGTTTTAACATTTGTGACTTTAACTCTTAGATATTTTATAGGAGTATGACGTCATCACATTCTTGAGTCTGTAAACCACCAATACACAGTTTAAAGGAGCTGTTTGTACAGAGGGAACTCTAAAAGAGAAGGAGTAGGTGGTGCAAAAACAGGCACTAAACAAACACATGCGCTAGTGAAGAAAACATTAGCATGAAGCTGACAGCTGTCAACATGGAGGTGTAGCAGCTACAAGTGTATGAGAGAGGGAAAGCAGAAGAGAGCACCACACAGAGCTGCTGCTGACAGACTCTGAGGGGAAAGTAAAGAACTGTAATGTGACAAGCTCAAATAAGTGTCATAACAGTCCAGACAGAAGCACCACACTCAACAAATACTCAAGTGGAGCCACAAAGAATCAGATGCCCTCCCTGTTTCCTCAGAGGGAAATGCATAATAGGGATGCAATGTTCCAGCTTTTTATGTTCCAGTGCAGATGTTGATACTTTGACTTTAAGTTTCTGCTGCTGATACCCGATATTAACCGATACCAGTGTAGGGACTGAAAATATTATTTATGGGAAACAATGATCCAGTGTGTTTTGTAACTTATTTATCATATAAACTAGCTACAGAAAAGTTTTGAGTTCAGTATTACAAGTTGTTTTGGGCCAGCTTTGGTAAGTAAATCCTATGACAGCAATTTATATACCAAAATGGGACACTGACTAAACAAAAACTTAAAATATTGGCGCTGATATTCGATACCAATATCTTATCTGTGCATGCCTAATGCATAAGCCCATATTCCACAGTGCACAATGACTATCAAATTTTAATGATTCAAATGATTAAAATGTCCATAAAAAGTTTAGTACTTCGGCATCACAATCTGAGATGCCTCAACAGTAGGAATGAATAATACATGGCTGCTATGCTGGAAGGACCCTCACTTTTTAATCCCATCTTTATAGATTTGTGAGGCTGTGTTGCTGTGGACTGCATCATGGGCTTTACTGCTGAACAGCATTTGACTGATCCTTTCCTGTTATATGTATTTGTGTATAACTTTCTATTTGTTTAAAGGTTGTATAGGGGACAAAGTGAGGGACAATACCTACAACATTAGTCAATCATGACATGTAGTTAGAGACAATGGAAGCAGTTTGCAATAAACATGTGTAGAGGCCATTTGAGCACTAAAATACTCAGAAGCAGTTTGGTTGAAAATCTCTAGTCTTTAAAAGGAGAAAGAACATGGAGAATGACATGAGCACAGAGCAGTTACAGGGAGCAGTTTGAGCTCTTGGGAGAGAGGAAAGCTAAATAGACTATTCTAGTATTGATGTGTGCTTGAAGGAAATAAAATACAATTTCAAATATCAAATGAAAATGCAGTTTGAATGGTTACAATAATAAAATCACAAAGATTGCCATTACCGTATTTAACCATAAAATGTTGTGCCTTAGATATCGTTAGCCCATAGGGCTAACCCATAGAGCCCATGTTACATTATTTTCGGATCTATGTTATAATATTGTTTCCACATCAAAAACATATCCGAAGTTGTGTTTTGCTTGCATATTTAGGTTGAGTTCTTCTCTCAAACAGAAAATACTCTGTTCCACCTTGTGATGTCATGTGGTAATATAGGAAGTGCTCCATTGTGTTTTTAAACTCCATACACCTTCACTAGAATCATTTTGCTCATTTCAGCCATAGAACTGCCCATCTCTGCTGAACAAAATACTAAAACTACTGTTTTATGACAAGTTGAAACAGTGCATTTTAAGCATTGGGGATGTATACGAACTAATAACTAAGGGCGCACTCACACTAGGACTTTAGAACCGTGCCGTGCTCAAGCACGATTGCTGTGCGTTCTATGGCCGCACTCACACCGGTACAACCGAACCGGGCCACGGCCCGATCACGTCATCACACGGTGCTGTGTGTTTATATGATGCGCAGCAGAGCTAAAGCTTTAGCGGAGAAAATAAGTCCAGCAGCATGAAATATCTATTAAATAGTGAGGCAGATATGAGTCCTGCTGCGATACGCTCCTCCGTGGGCTTATGGATGTAATAACTGCGCGGGAGAATGAGGACGGCCGGAGGCTGCAAAACTTCCTTCGCTGTCCACAGTCCTTAAGGTAAGCGCGGATTCAGTGTGTGTTTTAGAGCGGACTTTATTCACTGTTTTCATCATATGAGTGACATCAGCGCACCTGACAGGGTTTGTATAGTGAAGTCGTGCGTGTATACGTGTATGAGCAACCGTGCCGTGCTTTGGCCCACCTCCTCCAAACGGGCCAAAGTTCAACCGGACTGCGTTCACACTGGACAAACGTACCGCGCTTTAGGGGCGATCCGTGTTTGGACACGGTTCTAAAGTCCTAGTGTGAGTGCACCCTAAGATTACTCGAACATGCATGTGTGAATGAACCCAAATTACAACTCCAGGCATGTTTCTGATGAGGTAACAACAATCTATCATGGGTTAAAACTCACAAGAGTCAATTTTGCACAATATAGGGCCTTTAAAGTTTAGATCTCTACAAATGTTTTGAAATGTATGGAATTCTTGCATTATTTGTTCATATATTAATGTTTAAAATGTGCACAGCATAAATCACAAATCTAACTCCAATACTTATCATAAAAAACACAAGATTTAGTATAATATACACAAGATATTTTTCCCCAAATCCTATGACCTGGATGGAGCAGCAGCAGCAGCAGGTGGTCAGCGGTGACCCCAGGCCGAGGTGTTTGTAGTTTAGGGTGATGACCAGCAGAGGGCCAGTCTCAGGTGTGCGCTCCCACTGGATTGAACATAACGCGCAGATGCATGCTCAGCAGACGTCTAAAAGAACACATGCAGCTCTTCTTAAGTAGGTTACAAACTGTGCTGGGCTTCTTTAGACTCTCACATAAGCAGCGCACATCCAAACTCCCGCGGGATTATTATTTTCTGCAGCGCTCATTTCTCACGCATGACACTTTTTACATAGAAATTAAGAAACAGAACTCACATTCGGGGCTATAATTATTTGCCGCACATTGTCAGTGGAGGCTGCTGCCCTGTGGAAATTCTAAATAGGTTTTAGAGCAGCCGTCATCTGGATGGAGGTGAAAAATGTGTCCAGACAAGAACTAAATGAGCTAATCTAATTCAGCGTGTTGCCGTGTGTTTTTTCGCGGGTGTGTATTTGCCTGTGTTAAGTCAGTGTGAGATGTAATTGAGCCATCGCGCTGCGGATGTTGCTGAAGCACACAACAGCCCCAGCGCTGGCTAAACTATTGCTGTAATTGAAATTAAAAGGTAGCCTCATTCATCATGCTGCAGAGGCTTTAATTGAAATGTGAGTTAGAAAAGCTTACCCAGCCCTGGTTTGGAGAATGGGGAGGAGAGGCCCGCAGAACGTGGAAGAAGCAAACTCGTATCAGCAGCACCTGTCTGAGAGACAAATAACACACAGCTCTTTCACTCACAGCTAGTGTCCTTCGTCTGTGGCTTTGTCTCAGTATTGTGTTAATTAGTGCTGACAAAAGATCTGCAGTAGACACACATAAACAACAGGTAGATGCAGAATAGACAGCAGTGTGAACAGTTCACCCAGTGATCATTGTCTATGCTTTGACAGAAAGTATTTGATTTGGAAAATGACACTGAAGCCTTGTGTGTATTGAACAAGGCCAGATAGGAGCAGAAAGAAGGCCGAAGTCGAGCAGCTCACAATGGAGAAAAAGTTCCAAGTTCAAGCCAAAGAAACATACAATAGAACACACCTTCAAAAGGTGCCAAGACCTCTGACTTACACAGAAGTTTTAGAATGTTGTTTATTTTTGTGTTGTTAAAATGTTATTCAATGACAATGCTCAGGTGGTAAATTCACTGAATGAACTTAAAAGGTCTTTTCTTTTTACACATTACAGTTCAAGAACAGGTTGAGTGTAAAGTTTCAAAAGAAGCCCATGCATTTTTAAATATATAATCACTGCATTGGGTTGCTTTAATCTACATTTTGTATTCTAACACTAATAATTAGTGTAATAATTATCATTTACTTTAAAGCCATATTTCCTGAAATACTTTATAGCTGAGCTCGCAATGAACCCTTCTCCGAACCAGCCCACAGTGCTGTGTAGAAGTCGTATATTAAACAGATGAAAAGGCCGGTCAGGCCAAGCCACAGTGAGACTTTTAGAACAGCTCTTTCGCTCACTGATTTACATGATGAACCTCGTTATTGTGTGAGGTTACACTGCTCTTTTAGACTTGA
Organism: Taenioides sp. WSHXM2023; assembly: GCA_029959045.1. Classification (NCBI taxonomy): domain Eukaryota; kingdom Metazoa; phylum Chordata; class Actinopteri; order Gobiiformes; family Gobiidae; genus Taenioides; species Taenioides sp. WSHXM2023. The sequence goes on from CM057094.1 coordinate 18,628,354, forward strand.
TTTAAATACAAGCTGTGCTCTGACCTCTGACACTGGGTGGGAAGGGCCTCAGGCTTTCATCTGCTGCAGAAACACACAGATTAGAATAAATGTGGGATTTAAGTTATGCATTTGCATGACTATGAAAACATTTAAACCCTCTCCTGTATAACTGTGTAATCAAGAGAAGTACTGACCCATAAAAGACACTGCCGTGGTGTTGAATCTGCAGGTACAACCACATTCTGCGCATTATGCAGTAATCCAAAAGGTAACACAATTGTCACTTCATCGTGTAATAAAACCTTTGTAATAACTGCTGCATTTGGTAGAAAAGGTTATTACATTTTTAAACATTTATCTTGTTAAATGTGAAGGCTTTGTGCAACAAGATTAAGAAAGTCATTCAAACAGAACGATCATGGTCTCCACAGTGAGAAGAAAATGTGGGAGCCAAATATATAACCTGACAGTCAAATTTGTTACCCCTTTAAAAACACAGTGAAGCATTTACTGTATTACCACATGACATCACAAGGTGGAACAGAGTGTTTTCTGTTTGAGAGAAAAACTCAGCGTAAATATGCAGGGTTTGTGTGTTAAACATGTGTGAATGAAACAAAACACAGTGCCAGGTCTGTGTGATGAGGAAACAACATTATAACATAGATCAAAAAACAGCAATTAGTAAATCAGTCACAGTTTGAAAAAGTGAACATTTTAAAAGTAAAACAAAGCCCATGACTGTTAGGACCTGACACATGCTAATGGTGCATCAAAGAAAACCATTAAAGCAACATTTTTGTCATAATTTGTGTGACTATGATGAGCTCTGCTTTTATTTCACTGACCTTGTTTAACCTTTTTTCCCCATTATAAACACAGGTGATGTCTCTATCTGCGACATCACCTGTGTTTATAATGGGGTTTGTTATAACAGCTAGTATTTTTCCATAACTTTTGTACATTCTGACACTGAGCTGTTGAGAAGCTGTTTTTTGGTTTGTCAGCAAAGCCACTGAGAGGCAGTTAGCTGTGGGTTTGTAAACTTCATTCTGAGATACTTCTGCTACTTGTGCACTTTCCCTGTACAGAGGCCATCATGGGGAAAATCACTCAATGAGGTGAAAGTGCATGCTCTGAGAGTGGTCTTTAGGGGGCGCTCTGATTAAGCCTACCATACGCTACACAACTGTACAACAACTCATCGTAGGGTTATTTATTACATAGATAACCCCATGTCAATCACTGTTTAACTATTTTCACTATTGTTTCTCTTTATGACCTCTTGTATATAGCTGAGATACAGTATATTCACGATATTTGCATATTTTTCAGTTTCTTGTACATATACAATACTTATGCCTTATTTGTCTCTTGTCTCAGCTACACATTTTGAATTTTTTATCACCATTTATATTTTTGCTTTTTGTTATTATAATACATTGTGATATGTGGGCTACTGTGTGCAAATATTTTCCCTTGTGGATCAATAAAATTTAAGTCTAAGTCTACCATACCGTCTTGTCACTGGCGTCTTGTGTGTGCAGCTGAAGGGAAGTGAGTAAAGAAATACAGTATAGAGATTAAGACATATTCAATGTAATAATGAACTAATAAAGCTTCAATGTCTTTATTTGTTCCATGGAGAGCAAATAACTTGTGAGTATTGCAGCTCAGAGTTCTCTGTGCATGTAAACATAGTGACAGCTGAGAGAAAAGTCTCCTCTCACCCGAACAATGGAATCATGGTCGTGAAAGTTGTGAACGCCAGATATGGCTGACCTTTCTCATGCTATGGTAAAACAGCTTGGTTTTGTCATCACAAAAGACTTGAGTCTGGTGTCTGCGCCATTACACTGGTCATGGACTATCTATTCATTATGTGGCTGTAGAGAGTGGGTTTGGTCTCCTGTTCTCTGAAGTGGGCCGCTGGGGTCTTTACACTTGGACTGAGTCTCCAAATGAACGGCAAACTAATCCTGTTGGACACAGCGCTGTACACATGTGACTCCTGCTGCTGACATTATGGGCTGCTTAGTCTTGTCCCGTTTTCTATTATTCCGCTGCTCAAGTACTTTGGGTGTGTGGACTTGGCTGGGCCCCATGAGCTTCTGCCAGGACCCTCAGTGCCTGTGTTAATCCCCCAGTGATGTGGCGTTCTGGGGGGTAAAACACAGACTAACTGGGCTTACTCCTCTTGCTCTGTTAAACCATGAAAACATAACAGTTCAGAAAGCGCTGGAAATCCAAGTGACAAAGGAACTACAGCATAATAATGTAAAGGCTAAGCTTGACATGTGTGTTTTAAAAGTGAAACCAAAGAGTGCCCGAGAACATATTTTATAAACCCCTGTCATATTTCTTGCATATAACACTTTGTAATTACTATATCTTTACAAGTCCTATATTATACAAAATTGACTCTTGTGAACTTTAAGCCATGTTATAATGTTGTCCCCTCATCAAAAACAGACCTGGAGTTGTATTTTGTTTCATTCACACATGTTTTGAGTAACCCTTTATTATTAGTCTGTCTACATCTGCAAACTCAAAATACTCTGTTCCATCTTGTGATGTCATGAAGTGGTAGTTTTCAAGTTAACAGCTACCTTTCACGTATAGTTTAGTTGAGGCAATTCCAGGGCTGAAATGATCCAAATGACTCCAGTGAAGGTGAATTTATCTTAAACACATTGCACATAGCACTTCCTGATAATTTCCGTATGACATCACAAGGTGGAACACGGTGTTTTCTGTTTGAGAGAGAATTCAGCCTAAATATGCAGGGTTTGTGTGTTAAACATGTGAATGAAACAAAACACAACTCCAGGTATGTTTCTGATGAGGAAACAACATTATAACAGATCAGAAAATAGCATAAAACAGCACTTTTAATAAACCAGATAAAAGTGATACAAATAAACCCAAAATAAATCATAACATTACCAAATAGTTATAGCTAAAGAGAGAGTTATTTAAAGTTGATGTAACCTTTACAGAAATGACACAAATAGTGAAAGACCTTTGGTGGATATACAGTAAAGTTATATGAAGATTGATGCAAAGGTGCAGGACAATTAGCTCAGTGTGAGTGGAGGAGTGGCAGCTCTGTTCTCAGTGTGTGAGTGAGAGGACGTGTTCACAAATCTCAAAGGGCATTTCTCAGGTTCAAGTTTCTCAGTTTGTCTATGGAGAAACAAAACAAGGAAGAAAACAAGCCCAAATTCAGTTTGTGTCGGAGGCTCCTGACTGTTACAAGTCAAGACTATGTAATTTATTACTTCTTACAAACCTCAAATCTTTTATATTTAATGTTTCAACAAATCCTTACACTGCAAAAAACTATATCTATATCATTTTACTTTATTTGAGTAGATTCAAATTAACAAATACAGTTACTTACCAGTGAATATACGTGTGTTTTTCTTAATTCAAGGTTCAAAATGGGAATTTATTATGTATATATATATATATATATATATATATATATATATATATATATATATATATATATATATATATATATATATATATATATATATATATATATATATAAAAGTAGAGTGACATTTTTTTCACAGTCATGAGTTAATCAACTTTTACACTTGAAGACAGGTAAAACATAAGGTTTCCATCTCTTCCTGGCGTTTTTCTTCACCTCTTCCGAATTGCTTTTATTAAGTTCCTGCATAATAATCTCCCTCTGCTCTTGATGTATGACTTCTTGACAACATCAACGTTGTTGCCTGTAAACAATAAGTAGGTACACTGACAGAGACAGTTGTATGATCAAGTTACATTAACATCAGGAATTTTACACAGACTATATGGCTGCACAATATATCATAAAGCTATTGTTATTGCATATCAGTATGAATCAAATTTTCATGGAGGGTGGAGACAGTTGTGTCTGCTGAACTTTACATATGTTATTGACTGGTCTGCATCAATTTACACAAAGACAGATTGAGAGAAAGCTTTTCTTCACAACGTAACATTTCCATCACACTTATCTGAACATAATTAAATAAAATATTTAATTGTGTTCAAATTAATATAAGCTGACCAAAGGAGGAGACACAGACCACAGATGTTAACACATGAAAGCTCCTGACCACACACGGAGGGTTCCATCCCAAATCCAGCACCCTCAGACTGTACGCGAGCCGTTATTTGAACATAATTAAATAAAATATTTAATTGTGTTCAAATTAATATAAGCTGACCAAAGGAGGAGACACAGACCACAGATGTTAACACATGAAAGCTCTTGACCACACACGGAGGGTTCCATCCCAAATCCAGCACCCTCAGACTGTACGTGAGCCGTTATTTGAACAGAATTAAATAAAATATTTAATTCTGTTCAAATTTTATATGAAATTAAGCCAAGAATATAATTAATATAATCTCAGGATATGACCAGTGGGTGCTGCTGGATCGGTTATTGTGGGTGCCAGTGGGTCGGTTATTGTGGGTGCTGCTGGATCGGTTATTGTGGGTGCCAGTGGGTCGGTTATTGTGGGTGCTGCTGGATCGGTTATTGTGGGTGCCAGTGGGTCAGTTGTTGTGGGTGCTGCTGTGTTGGTTATTGTGGGTGCCAGTGGGTCAGTTGTTGTGGGTGCTGCTGTGTTGGTTATTGTGGGTGCCAGTGGGTCAGTTGTTGTGGTGCTGCTGTGTTGGTTATTGTGGGTGCCAGTGGGTCAGTTGTTGTGGGTGCTGCTGTGTTGGTTATTGTGGGTGCCAGTGGGTCAGTTGTTGTGGGTGCTGCTGTGTTGGTTATTGTGGGTGCCAGTGGGTCGGTTGTTGTGGGTGCCAGTGGGTCGGTTGTTGTGGGTGCTGCTGAGTTGGTTGTTGTGGGTGCTGCTGAGTTGGTTGGTATGGGTGCCATTGGGTTGGTTGTTGTAGATGCCACTGGGTCAGTTGTTGGGGGTGCTGCTGAGTTGGTTGTTGTGGGTACCAGTAGGTTGGTTGTTGTGGGTGCTGCTGAGTTGGTTGGTATGGGTGCCACTGAGTCGGTTGTTGTGGGTGCTGCTGAGTTGGTTGTTGTGGGTGCCACTGGGTCGGTTGTAGTAGTGCTGCCTGGTTACTCTGTGGTACTATTGTTGCTATGTTTGTGGCTTGCTGAGTGGCTGGTGGAACCATCATTATTGTATAGGCTGCTGGCTGGCCAAGGCTGGCAGAGTGGTCAACATGTGCTGGCTGGTTGGTCGGCACCACCATCATTTCTGGGTTGTAGTATGCGGTCTGAAAGGGAGCTGCTGGAACTGCTGTTGGGTTGATATTTCCAGGTATTTGCGGGACTGTTAGATGATAGCTCGGTGGTACCATCATAGCAGGGTGGTAGAATGAAGGCTGAACAGGACCTACTGGACCTGCAGGTTGGGTGTAAGTTGTAGGTGCTCTTGCGTTGCCTTTCCTTTTCTTCCGCCCAAAGTTTTCTTTAGCAGACCACCCTGGGTACTTGGCCTGGTGCTCCCTCTTAGCCACCTTTGCCTGCTCATAATATGGGGCTTGTTCATCATGTGAGAGCATTTTCCATCTCTGCCCGGCAATTTTGTTCACTTCCCCTGAATTTCTTATATTAAGTTCCCGCATTATAAGCTCTCTCTGCTCAGCCTTGTACACCATGAAGGCGTTAGGAGGTTTCTTGATGTATGGCTTCTTGACAGGATCGACACCGCTTGTCCTATAAACAATAAATAAGTAGGTAAGTAGGTACACTGCCAGAGACAGTTGTATGATCAAGTTACATTAACATCAGGAATTTTGATATACACAGACTATAGGGCTGCACCATATATTATAAAATGATTGTTATTGCATATCTAAATTAATCAAACAGAGCCTGCTCTGTGCAGTCTGCATCTAATAACATAGCGTTTTATCCTCTGAGAATGCATAAGTTAAGTGAGGACTGAACTGCTGCAACCCAAAGCCTGACAGTAAAAAGTCAAAATGAAGTGCTTTGTCTCATGTTACTTACCCTAAAGTGACACTGCTCCCTGCTGCTTGGGCTGTATTACTGGCTGATGCTATTGGTTCCACTATCTGGAACAATTGTCCCCCATTGACTATAACTGGACAAAAATCTGAGAATTGGACCTTTCCACATGACATTTGTGGATTTGCCATTTGGGTAGATGGTCCAGGCACTTGCTGATACTGGCTCCCATTTGGTTGACTGTTCTCCATGTTATACAGTACAACTCTCTCTGTAGGACTGGAGTTAGCATGACTAGCTTTAGGCAATGCTATTCTTGGTGCAGCTTGTTTTGCAGCTGGTCTGGAGTACGATGGACTGTTCAGAGGAGCAGGTCCAACTTGACAAGATGGGCCTGGTATCGCTGGGGAGACTGGTGACTGTGTTTTGTTTTCTATGGGAGAATTTTCAAATGAATGTTGAGCCCTTTGGTATTCAAGAATTTGGTATTGCAATGATGATGGCATTTGAAACTCCACAGAAGATGTTGCTGCAATTTCACTACCAGTGGCTGTACTGATAGTGCTGTCCAACATGGCGTCAATTTGATCTGCCATCGTGTCCAGTACCAAATCTTCAGACACCTTTTCCATTTCTTGGATCTGTAAAAACACATAAATACTTTTTTCAATTTGTATAAGTTAAAGGTGTACTGTACACGTTAAATAATTCCATCTAGCATTTATTCATTACAGGTGTTTCTATTGCTCAAAAATGCAATAACTTTGTATAACTGAAAAGGTGCAATTCCCCACAGATCTGGATTGTAATGTAGCCTAGTGCTGTAACCTGCTTGTCTCTCTTAGGTAGGTAGGGTTAATTTATACTGTGAAACATTCTAGACAAAGTAATAACATGGAGACAAGCAGGTGGCAAACCATCCACTAAAAATGTTACGTAGTACACCTTTAAAGCACCAAAAGTTAACATCTACTGTTTTAAGTTGTAGCTTGTAAGAAAGCCCTAGCAGAAGTTTTAATAGCGCTGTGTCCTATGTGTAACTGTCTGTGTGGGATGGGTGTTTACCTTCGATGTAGAGGGTGTAGGGTGGCTGGCTTTAGGTGATTTTCTTACACCGTTGGCCTGTTTTGCCACCTGCCGAGGGGGCTCTGGTCTGGAGTAAGGACTGTCTCGAGGAGAGTAAAAGTTTTTCCTTGGAGAAGGCCCCTGTGATCTGGAGGGCCCTGGTCTCGCTGGAGAGCCCGCTGGCTGTGTGTTGCTCCCAGTGTTCGTACTGATAAAGGCATCCTCATCCTCGGTCGAATCATCAGACGGCGTTTTCATATCTTGGATCTGTAAAAACACACAAATGTTTTTTTTTTTGTGCATAACTTAAAGGTGCACTATGTAATGGGTTCTAACTTTTAGAGACAAAAAACCCCACTTTAAATTATCTACCAATACATCATAACTACTTTTTTATGGTTGATATAAAGAAAGCCCTAGCAGAAGTTTTAATAGCAGTGTCTCCTATGTGTAACTGTCTGTGTGGGATGGGTGTTTACCTTCGATGTAGAGGGTGTAGGAGAAGGCCCATGTGATCTGGAGGGCCCTGGTTTCGCTGGAGAGCCCGGTGGCTGTGTGATCATCCAAGAATTCCTACTGATAAAGTCGTCCATCATGGCATCAAGTTCAGCTGCCATCTCGTCCTCATCCTCTGTCGAATCGTCAGATGGCGTTTTCATTTCTTGGATCTGTAAAAACACACAAATACTTCCTTTTTTTTCCGCATAACTTAAAGGTGCACTATTTAATGGGTTCTAACTTCTAGAGAAAAAAAACACTTTAAATTATCTACCAACACATCATAACAACTTTTTTATGTTTGATATAAACAACGCCTTAGCATAAGTTTTAAGAGCACTGTCTCCTATGTGTAACTGTCTGTGTGGGATGGGTGTTTACCTTCGATGTAGAGGGCGTAGGAGAAGGCCCATGTGATCTGGAGGGCCCTGGTTTCGCTGGAGAGCCCGATGGCCGTGTGTTGCTCCCAGTGTCCCTACTGATAGAGTCGTCCATCCTGGCTTCAGTTTCAGCTGCCACCGCGTCCTCATCCTCTGTGGAATCATCAGACGGCATTTTCCTTTCTTGCATCTGTCAAAACACACAAATACTTTTTAAAAATTTGCATAATTTAAAGGTGCACTATGTAATTGGGTTCTAACTTCTAGAGAAAAAAAACACTTTAAATTATCTACCAACACATCATAACAACTTTTTTTATGGTTGATATAAAGAAAGCCCTAGCAGAAGTTTTAATAGCAGTGTCTCCTATGTGTAACTGTCTGTGTGGGATGGGTGTTTACCTTCGATGTAGAGGGCGTAGGGTGGCTGGCTTTAGGTGATTTTCTTACACCGTCGGCCTGTGTTGCCGCCTGCAGAGGGCTCTCTGGTCTGGAGTAAGGACTGCCCCGAGGAGAGTAAAAGTTTTTCCTTGGAACAGGTCCATGTGATCTGGCGGGGCCTGGTTTCGCTGGAGAGCCCGGTGTCTGTGTGGTCATCCAAAAATTCCTACTGATAAAATCGTCCATCATGGCATCAATTTCAGCTGCCATCTCGTCCTCATCCTCTGTCGAATCGTCAGATGGCGTTTTCATTTCTTGGATCTGTAAAAACACACAAATACTTCCTTTTTTTTTCCGCATAACTTAAAGGTGCACTATTTAATGGGTTCTAACTTCTAGAGAAAAAAAAAAAAACACTTTAAATTATCTACCAACACATCATAACAACTTTTTTATGGTTGATATAAAGAAAGCCCTAGCATAAGTTTTAATAGCAGTGTCTCCTATGTGTAACTGTCTGTGTGGGATGGGTGTTTACCTTCGATGTAGAGGGCGTAGGAGAAGGCCCATGTGATCTGGAGGGCCCTGGTTTCGCTGGAGAGCCCGGTGGCCGTGTGTTGCTCCCAGTGTCCCTACTGATAGAGTCGTCCATCCTGGCTTCAGTTTCAGCTGCCACCGCGTCCTCATCCTCTGTGGAATCGTCAGACGGCATTTTCCTTTCTTGCATCTGTCAAAACACACAAATACTTTTTAAAAATTTGCATAATTTAAAGGTGCACTATGTAATTGGGTTCTAACTTCTAGAGAAAAAAAACACTTTAAATTATCTACCAACACATCATAACAACTTTTTATGGTTGATATAAAGAAAGCCCTAGCAGAAGTTTTAATAGCAGTGTCTCCTATGTGTAACTGTCTGTGTGGGATGGGTGTTTACCTTCGATGTAGAGGGCGTAGGGTGGCTGGCTTTAGGTGATTTTCTTACACCGTCGGCCTGTGTTGCCGCCTGCAGAGAGCTCTCTGGTCTGGAGTAAGGACTTCCCCGAGGAGAGTAAAAGTTTTTCCTTGGAACAGGTCCATGTGATCTGGAGGGGCCTGGTTTCGCTGGAGAGCCCGGTGTCTGTGTGATCATCCAAGAATTCCTACTGATAAAGTCGTCCATTATGGCATCAATTTCAGCTGCCATCTCGTCCTCATCCTCTGTCGAATCGTCAGATGGCGTTTTCATTTCTTGGATCTGTAAAAACACACAAATACTTCCTTTTTTTCCGCATAACTTAAAGGTGCACTATTTAATGGGTTCTAACTTCTAGAGAAAAAAAACACTTTAAACTAGAAAAGCACTTAGACAGCGCAGACCTCTGCCAAGCAGCTCAGTTTTCAAAGTGATCCAGAATCTAGGATTTCTTCTGGATCATCACCAAAATTTAATCATCTGTTGGATTTACCATTAGGAACATTTCCTGAAAATTTCATCAAGATCCGTCCATAACTTTTTGAGTTATCTTGCTAACTAACAAACAAACAGACAGACTCAGGCGAAAACATAACCTCCTTGGCGGAGGTAATTATCTACCAACACATCATAACAACTTTTTTTATGGTTGATATAAACGCCTTAGCATAAGTTTTAAGAGCACTGTCTCCTATGTGTAACTGTCTGTGTGGGATGGGTGTTTACCTTCGATGTAGAGGGCGTAGGAGAAGGCCCATGTGATCTGGAGGGCCCTGGTTTCGCTGGAGAGCCCGATGGCCGTGTGTTGCTCCCAGTGTCCCTACTGATAGAGTCGTCCATCCTGGCTTCAGTTTCAGCTGCCACCGCGTCCACATCCTCTGTGGAATCGTCAGACGGCATTTTCCTTTCTTGCATCTGTCAAAACACACAAATACTTTTTAAAAATTTGCATAATTTAAAGGTGCACTATGTAATTGGGTTCTAACTTCTAGAGAAAAAAAACACTTTAAATTATCTACCAACACATCATAATAACTTTTTTTATGGTTGATATAAAGAAAGCCCTAGCAGAAGTTTTAATAGCAGTGTCTCCAATGTGTTACACATACATCACTGTTTTATCGTGTTGTAATAGCAATGTCTACAACTTGCCCTTTGAATACATCAGATTTTGTGCATTTTTAAACATTTTAAGCTACAATTTGCTAATCACATGTTGTGTCCAGACAATTACTTTAACTTGAGAACTAGTTTCACCAAATACTTTTTACTCTTATTTGAGTAACTTCTTGAAACAGTACTTACATGTACTTCAGTAATATTCTTTTCAAGTAAATGAAGTACAAGTTTAGCTTCTCTACCCACATATATTCAATTTAACCTCGTGAATCAAGTGTAGAAACAACATTACCAACCAAAACATGTTGACAGAGCAGTCTAGTGTGATTTTACTTCATTTGTGTCTTGAATTCATGGTTATAACGACCACTTACCACGTAATCGAGTAGAACAGGTAGTTGAAGCTTCGTTTGGCTGGGATAATTTGTAAAAGTTGAAACGTTGAGGAGCACTTGTAAAATGCTGCTTTCCGTACGCTGTCTCTAAGTGAAATGAGTACATGTACTCCAGAATTCTCCCAAGAAACCTCCAATGTGATGTCACGGTACCATGACGACGCAACTTTATATGCTAATGAGCGGAATTAAACTTATATAACTTAAAATCAGTTTGAAAGTAAACAATATTGTACCAAGCTTAACTTGGTGAGTTGCATAGAAAAAATATGTGATCTTCCTGTAGTACTCATAATAAGTGAAATAGTCTGAGAAAACCTCCTATATTTACCAACATTGTTTATCAACTGTTTGTATTCATTGCACTGCTAAAATGACATGTTTACAGAGTTATTTTACGACGAGAAACACATCAAGGCCAGTTATGTGGGGGGGTGGGGTGGGGGGGGCTTGTGCGGGAGGGGATAGGGGAGCTCGGAGTAGAGCTGCTGCTCCTCCACATCGAGAGGAGCCAGCTGAGGTGGATCGGGCATCTGTTCCAGATGTCTCCCTCAGGAGGTGTTCTGGGCATGTCCCACCGGGAGGAGGCCCCGGGGAAGACCCAGGACACGCTCGAGGGACTAGGTCTTTCGGCTGGTCTGGGAACACCTTGGGGTCCCCCCAGAGGAGCTGGTGGAAGTGTCCGAGGTAAAGGAAGTCTGGGACTCCCTGCTTAGACTGTTGCCCCCGCGACCTGGCCCCGGATAATCTGAAAAAAATGGATGGATGGATGGATGAGACAATATACAATGCAAGAAGGCTCATACATCTGACTGCATAAAGTTATTCATTACACCAGCTTGTTTAGATTTAATATGGAACAAGGCTCTCTTAAACTGAAAATTCATTTAGATACATTTGGAACAAGGGTTTTATATTTGAGAATTTGCATCTATGAATAATCTGTTTGGCTAGTAATAAACAAGAATTATAAAGGACTCCATATGTGACATCCTCATAGGCTAAATTAGTTAAATCTGTATCATATTCCACTATCCACATTTGGAATGTGTCCCAAAAGGTTCAAATATAGCTACAATAAAAGAACATGTGTTCAGCAGTTTCTGTTACAAAATGTGCAGATATCGGCGTCCATATTAAAACACTTCTTTAAAAAAATCATTACAGGGATAAATTACAAAATAAATAAATGACAACAAAAAAAAAGAGTTTCTTTGGCTTTAAGGAGAGATTGGAAGTGAGGGGTAATTTGTTCAATTTTTTTATTATATTAATTGGAAAGTCTTTAAATGCACTAATTCTTCTAATCGCTTCTTTGCACCCTTGCATTCTTGCCTCCTTACATCCTTGTGTCCTTTCATCCTTGCAGCCTTGCCTCCTTTTTCCTTTCTTGTATCCTTTCATCCATGCGTCCTTGTGTCCTTGTAACCTTTCTGCCTTCCTTCCTTGCATCTGTTGTGTAAAAATATATATCTATTGTATTGATGAATAAAAAGCCACCTACAAAGCCTAGTGAGTTATGAAATACAAATAAACTTTCAGAGGTAAGTGATAGAAATTAAAAAGGGGTATGGGGATGGAGGTTGATGCAGGCCAAGAGCACATAACCACTTACTTACAAAACAAGATTTAAAAAAAAAAATAAATAAATAAAATAATAATAATAATAATAGGCTACAAGGTAATAATACGATTTTTTTCACACTATCCGAATTGACACGTGTTCTTTTTTTACTTTTTCTCTTTTGAGGTATAATATATCAGCTGCTCAGCTGACTCACATGCGGGATTTAGGATGCAGCTGGATGGCCATATCTCGGATGCTGTCCGTGAACGTTCGAACACTGTACAACCATAGAACACAACTTGGTTTGGTGGACTATGGGACCTACCCCTTTTTAATTTCTATCACTTACCTCTGCCTTCCTCTCTGAGATGCAGAATGTGTGTCCATACCATGTGCTTGTATATCAGCTTCTAACTGAAGTGTTATCTCCACCTGCATCTCCCTTAGAGACTCGTAAATTCCTTCAAGAATCTTTCAGCAATGTTTTGTTGATTATAATTACTCATAAGTGCTATGAATGTCACAATAATGGAAATATGATCCTCAAGGTGACGTGATATCGATTCCAAACTTGTTTGTATCATTTCGAGTATAACCTGCAGCAAAAAAGTTTTCCAGTTCAACAAAGTACTGGTATACAAAGAGATAGATGAAGCTGGAGCGCTCGCTGGATCACCGCTAAGTGAAATGGCAATTAGGTGCTGTTCGGAGATCCCGAGTGGGCAAAATAGCTTACGTGATAACAGAAGAGATCCGAGGCACACCGATATGCATAGCTATTATTTTATTTCTACACAGTCAAACGCCAATGCGTTTCGACTTGCGTCTTCATCAGGGCACGTATTGGTATATTTCAGCTGACGCCATTTTGCAAAGCTAAGGAATTCAGAAGACTTTCACTCTTTGGATTCTCAAGATTTCATTCTATATATTCAAACATCCATTCCATATATTCAGGTTTCATTCAGTATATTCAAACATTCATTCCATATATTCAGACATCCATTCAATATATTCTTTAATTTCCTAAACGGCATGCCATTATATATATATATATATATATATATATATATATATATATATATATATATATATATATATATATATATATATAGCTACCTGTTAAGAGAACAGCACTTTGGATTCAATAAGGCTTGCACAAAAAAGGAAAAGAATTTACATTTCCTTAAGTGATGTGAGATTATGTAACAATATAAGCCAGGAAATAAAACTTTCTATAAACCTAAGGCAGTTCAAAAATAGCTATATAATGCAAATTTTCAAAAGCTACATGGATGAAATGTAAGAGAAGCACTGAGATGATTGTATTAGTTTATACATAGCATTAAATGTAAAATTCTGTAAATAAATGTAAAGGGGTAGGATTAAATACATTGTTTCCACTCCTTTTAGAAAGCACATGATTACATAATTTTATATATTTTATGTATGTATGAGGCCTGTCACGATAATTACTATATCGACTTATCATTTAATATATGAAAGCTAGAACAATATATTTTGGAGCTCAGTATTTACTGTGGGAGCTTTTTCTTTATTATTTTTGTTGTAACATAATAAGATTTGAGCTGCAGAGGGTTGAATAAGTAACTTCTGTGGCTAATTGTTGGTTCATTCTGTTATTTATTTGCTGCATTTCAGGCCTTGTAATGATATTATCTATTTAAAAATGTTTTTCTTTTGATTATCTTGCTTTATTGTAATTGTATCCGAGGCATAAAATTGCTTCAGTATTATATATCGTGCTTCAAAATGTGTTATCGTGACAGACCTAGGTATACATGTTTTTCTTTTGTCTGCAAATTGTAGATTGTTTATTTAAAATGTATTAATTGTAAATAAACAATGAAATGAAAATTAAATGAACCCTTTCACAACATACATTAGTTTAGATGTAAGTGCACATTCTACAAATAATTTTTGCTGACCAACGCAGAATGGATCTTCTCTAGTATATATACAGTAAATGTACATAAGATTATATGCTTCACACATACATATAGTATTCTTGTGTAGTTTAATATCCCATATCAGCCAGCTTAGCACATGGTTCCAGGCCATAAAACTCTGAAGTTGCAATAACATGACAGTTAATGTGATGAGGTGTCACATGGTCCCCAAAGAAAAGGACCACGACATTTCATATAGAGAAAGGCTATGCTGTAGTTGGAATGCATTGATTGTGCCTGTCTGAAAGGTCAAAGGTTGCGCTCACTGACGCCCTGGTGGCTGTGTGTAGGCAGTGCAGTCGGGGTGTCATGGAGGAAGTAATCAGTGATGTTGTGCTGGCCACCAGGGAGCCGAGCTGTGTGAGCAATGACCCGGAGAGGACGGAGCAGACACAGAGATGAGGTCTGTGGTCAGCGTCTGAATCCACCAGCTCCTCCTGACTTTAATATCAGACACAAAGGAGCCCAGCCACCTCTGCGACCCAAACTCCACACCTGTCATCTTTCACAGAGTCTCTCATTGAACACAACTCATATCAAGAACTGCAGCTAAAAATGCTAACTCAAAAGAATGAAGTAAAAAGTATGAGAACAAATGCTCTTGTTTAAAGGTCCTATATTACAGAAAAATGACTCTTGTGAGCTTTTAGCCATTTTATAATGGTGTTACTCTATTAAAAACATACCTAAATAAACACAGAGTTGTGTTTTGATTCATTCACACGTCTGAGTAATCCTTTATTATTAGTCTACATCCCCAAAGCTTCAAATACTCTGTTCCACCTTATGATGTCATGAAGTGGTAGTTTTCAAGTTAACAGCTCCTTTTACCTTGAATAGAGATAGGCAATTCCAGAATCCAAATGATTCGTGTGAAGGTGTATGAAGTTTAAAAACATGGTTCCTGAGCACTTCCTGTATTTCCATATGACATCATACGGTGGAAAAGAATGATTTCAGTAATATGCAGGGTTTGTGTGCTGAGCATGTGTGAATGAAACAAAACACAACTCAAAGTATGGGGAAACAACATTATATCATAGATCAGAAAATTGTATAATATAGGTCCTTTAAGTTGAACCATTTACTGTCCATTTCTTTCGTTTTTGCTAATTAATTTTATCTCGTTGAGGAATCATTAAAGGTGCATTGTGTAAGTCTTTCAGCGGAGGGTCCATCAAATGCTTTTCTCCATAGAGCTGTTACTGCTTTGTCTAGAATGTTTCACAGTATGGCATTAAACCATTCTATCTTCATGGAGACCAAACCGGACCAAATTACAGGTCAAATTTGTAGAGAGGAAACCCTGCTAACAGTCAGAATGCATGTTTTTGTAGGTATTTTGAGCTATAAAACCACCTGTAATTGGATAAATGCAAGGTAGAGCCGTTTAATGTCATTCCAGACAGAGCAATAGCATTCATAGGAACAAGCAAGGGACGGACCCCCAAATTTTACATAGTACACCTTTACAAGACATGACAAAAATAGAGAAGTAAAGCTTGTGACTATACCATTTTCCTGGCAGACCCACAGTTCATCAGTGCAGCCGAAGAATATCAACATATCTGCGTCCTTGAGATAGTCACCCGAGGAAAGCAGCAGGCCCATATGGACTACTTGGGAAGGTACTCCATCTGAATTCCAACCTCTCAAAGCCCAGAGTCATGAGGCGTAAAGCATCTAATTTAATGCAGTGCAGGGAATTTTAACCTAGTCTCAGTCCTCTTTTGACCAGCTTGATCTTCATTTAATTATTGTGATAGTACAAGTCATGCATCCTGGACCTCCACCACAAACCAACAAGGCTCCTACCCCTGTTCAAGAGGATGGCGAGGAGGGAGAAAGCTCTGATGGCATTGTGGTAACTACAAGCTGCACAGAGGTGTGTGGTTCAGGTCAGTGGGGTCGTTCTTGTTCCAAAATATGTCTCGCTCAGGTGACAGTGCAATTAAAGCTTATGTCATCCTCGACGACCAGAGCATCCATTCTATAGCTAGGCCTGAGTTCTTTGAACTGTTCAAAATTAAAAACGAGCCTGTCTGCTACAACTTAAGAACCTGCTCTGGCCTTGTTCAAACATAAGGCAAAATGGCTGAAGGCTCTCGGACTGAGTCTTTAGATGGGTCAGTGGTAATCCTACTGCCTCCTCTTATTGAATGTCAGGATATTCCTAATAATAGAAGTGAAATCTTAACTCCAAGCGCTGTACTCCACCAGCCACACCTCCGGTCCATAACAAAGTACATTCCAGAACTAGACCCAAACGCAGAAATACTCCTGCTACTAGGGAGAGATGTTTTACATGCACACAAAGTCAGGGAAAAAGTCACTGGCCCTCCTCATGCACCCTTTGCCCAGTGCCTAGTTTTAGAGTAGGTTGTAGTCAGGGAGATGTGTGTAGATAACGTCCATAAGCAAACAGTTATCAGGGCAGAAAGCCTGTCACGCAGGCCTTCTGCCTGTGCCTCTGATTGTGCACCAGTTGTTAAAGACCTAGATCTTGGTGGTGAAGAAACTCAATCATAGCGAAATCTAGATCTCATTTGAGAAACAATGAGGGACACCTTCTCAGTGGCCACCACAAACAAGCCATTCACTCGCCATGCGGTGTCCTGTCATCTGTTAGTGTCTTTGATCCTTTGGGTCTATTAGCACCAGGCACTATACAAGTAAGGGCTCTACTCAGAAAACTCACTTCAGAAACATCAGATGGGACACACCACTTCCAGAAGATAAGCAAAGCAAATGGGAAGATTGGAGAAATTCCTTTTCCCGTTTAAAAGATCTCAATGTAACAAGAATGTACACATCTACCTCCCTCAGTCAGGCAAATCAAAAAGAACTGTATCTATTTTCAGATGCTTCAACCAAAGCCATTGGCGCTGTGGCCTACTTAAAAGCAGTGCATCGAGATGATAAAGCTGACATTGGATTTGTCATGGGCAAGGCAAAACTAGCCCCCCAATCAGAACCCACTATACCAAGACTTGAACTGTGTGCCGCCATCTTGGCTGTAGAGATGGCCAATCTTATTCAGGGTGAGTTGAGCATACAGTTTGATGCTGTTCACTTTTACATGGACAGTAAGGTAGTCTTGCAATGAATCAAAGAGATTCTACACATACGTTCACAACAGAGTGCAGTGCAGATCATGCATCAGGCTCGCTAACAGCATCTTATCTAACCAAAACAATCTGATTCACTGGACCTTCCCTCATTGTCCACCTGCGGAGTCAAAACAAGAAAGTAAAACTTTGACTTGGTTGAACCAGACAAAGACTGTGAAATCAGGCCGCAAATAAAAACGTGTGCTATCCACCTCCAAATGCTCACCTGCAAACCCTTTGAGAGCTTCTCCACCTTCAAGTCCTTAGTCACAGCGGTAGCATTCCTCATCCACATTGCAAAATCTTTCAATGGCACTAACCCAAATAGTGAATGCAAAGGGTGGCACAAATGTAACTTACCTCAAACAAAAGACGAAATGACTCAAGCAAAGCATGTCTTCTCCAAGAGACTCAACAGGCTGCCTTTGGAAAAGAACTGTATGCCCTCAAAGCTG
Organism: Taenioides sp. WSHXM2023; assembly: GCA_029959045.1. Classification (NCBI taxonomy): domain Eukaryota; kingdom Metazoa; phylum Chordata; class Actinopteri; order Gobiiformes; family Gobiidae; genus Taenioides; species Taenioides sp. WSHXM2023. Next base: position 18,646,175 of record CM057094.1, read on the forward strand.
GCAATCCAATCCCCAAGCAGAGCCCCATGCTAAAACTCAGCCCAGTCCTTGACAATGGCCTTATTTCAGTTGGAGGCCGATTCAAACACTGCGAGTTTGAGAAATTTGAAAAGAGCCCAATAGTTCTCCTCAAACCAAGTCTCCCTCACTCACCACTACCACAAACAAGTCAAGCAACAGGGTCATCACCTGACAAAAGGGGCAGTCAGGCCAGCAGGTCTGTGGATATTGGGTGGCAAAAGATTTGTTAATTCAGTGATCCACAAATTCATCATCAGCCTCAAACTATGTGGAAAACAGGAAGAGCAACACATGGCAGATCTTCCTCCTGAACGACTCAAAACTTGTCCTCCCTTTAACTGCATCGGCCTTGATGTTTTCGGGCCTTGGACTGTAACCACCAAACGTACTAGAGATGGGCAAGCACAAAGCAAACACTGGGCCATCATGTTTACCTGTATGAGTTCGAGAGCCGTGCATATAGAGGTGACCGAGTCTCTGGTCACGTCCAGCTGTGTAAACGCCCTAAGATGTTTCTTTGCACTGAGAAGTCCCGCCAAAAAACTTTTATCCGATCGTGGCAGTAACTTCATTGGAGCTTCTAAGGAGTTAGGAATGGACAAGACGCTACAACTGTATCTAAAGGACCAAGGCTGCAGCTGGGAATTCAACCCACCACATGCCTCCCACATGGGAGGCTCCTGGGAACGTATAATTGGCGTTGCTTGGAGAATACTGGACTCTATGCTACTTCAAAGTAAGGTACAACTCACTCACGGTGTGTTGTGCACACTGTGTGAAAGTCAGTGTAAAGACTTTTATGCGACCAGTTACTGAAGTTATTCTTCTACCAAAGAACAATTGTTATAAGGTTTAGTTCATCATAGCGGGCTCATAGAGGCCAGGCACCAGGTTCCATTGACCTCGGCCCATGGACTTGAATGGGTAGCCATTTTGAGAGCCTGGAGCTTGGATTTGCCAGGCTGGTCAATCACAATCCACCTTGGAGCTCAAAGCATGCAATGTCGTGAGTTTCTTGATGCCTTCATAAGTTTCTAAACATTTATATTTTTCTATTACTAAGTGAATATATAAAGTTTTATATATTATTATTATTATTATTATTATTATTATTATTATAAATAATGCATCAGTTTTATATAGTGCTTTTCTGGACACTCAGAGATGCTTTACAGATCATTATTCATTCACCCCACACTCGATGGTGGTAAGCTGCTATTGTAGCCACAGCTGCCTTGGGGCAGACTGACGGAAGCGAGGCTGCCATCATCGGCCCCTCTGACCACCACCATCACTCACGCACACACCACTTTCATACTAGGCAATGTGGGTGAAGTGCCTTGCCTAAGGACACAACGACTTTTGCCACTGGCGCCCCACTGTGGCACCTAATTTTCCCAGCTGTCTCCCATCCAAGTACTAACCAGGCTCGCCTTGCTGAGCGTCTGAGATCTAAGATCTAAGATGAATGTACTTTGTTTTTGTGTCGCATTCGGCTCAGATTCTAAGAGCAATGTTGTTGTATGTTACAGTTTTCACCATCTGAAGAGGAAAATTAAAGCACAAAAAATTCTCCTGTGGTTCTTCTTCAGTGGTTTAACTCAGTGTCATATCGAGGACATAACAAGTATAGTAATACAAATATATCTCTCAGCTATACAAGATGTCATAAGGAGAAACAAGAGGAGAAACAAAAATACAAAGATGAAAATAGTGATTGAGTTGGGTGAGTTGTTGAATAGATGTATTGATGTCATATCAGTTTAGTCAGGTGAATCAATAATTGTTTCAGTTAACCAGAAAATATATATTTTTAATTGCAACTATTGTTTGAATTGTATGCCATTACTGTACAGACATGTTCCTTTGTGTATCATCTGGTTTGAGCTGGAATTCGAAAGTGGAACAAGGATCTATAGTCTCCGCTTGTTTCTTTCATTCATTTATCTCTGTCATTTTATTATTTGACAAAATATCAGTACTTTAGTCAACAAAAAATAGGTACATATAGTCATAGTTTAGTTAGTTTAGACAAAAATATATGATTTAATGCATCTTGCTATCAGGGGGTTCATTGTCAAAGGTTTGGAGGGCATCAGTCCTGTCTGTATAGATTACATCAATGCCTGGCTCTTACCTGGGATATGCTGTTGGATGTGTTTGCGGAGATTTGAGCTCCACGGATGTTCAGTCTTAATATGTTCATCTGCATAATAGCCACTGGCGTTCACAGATTAATCAACCAGAACCAGAACACATCTGTGCAAGATCCCAAGCTTATATTATTAATTTCACAGCTAGTTTAGGAGTTCCCATGAACCAGTCACCAACAAAAGTCTCCATCCAGTTCCACACCTTTCAATATAGACTTACCGTTCAATATATGAAGCTGGGTCAATATTTATTGTGTGTACATTTCCTTTGCACTGAATAAATACATTTTTGGTTGTTTTTGCCTATTCACTAAGATCTAAGATGTAAATTAAAAACTAAATCACTTAAATGACTCATTATAGATGCAAACTAAATAAGTGTTTCATTCTGCTATTTATGTATTGTAACTTGTGATTTGTTAACAGTATTACAGGTTTTTGGGGGCAATCCTGCTTTAGGGTAGTTACAGGGGCGGTTCTAGGGGAGGGACCACAGGGGCCCTGGCCCCACCTCTAATCTGATTGGCCCCTGAAGTGCCCCTGTTCTGTCAATCAACTGATGAGAAGAACAACCGGGGAATTCCATGATCACTGATGCAATTCCACCCCCAAACTCTTGGTAGCAGTAGACCTATTGTGTCAATACAAATTAATGGGAGAAGAAACAGACCTGAATACTGAATTAACATGTAACATGTGGCCCCTTAATGGCCCCTGTTTCAGAAAAATCCTAGAACTGCCACTGGGTAATAATTTTCAATATTATGATTTATCCTCTATATTTTCTTCATCACTATATCGCTCATCAAAATATTTAATTATGACAGACCTAGACAAGCAGTTCTTTGTGATGTCAGCTGTGTTATTCAAGGCACTGGTAGAGTTATAGCTGAAGAAAAGAGTGGAATAAATAATTAGTATGAGCTCATATCTTTCATGGGTACCTGGCAACAGTGGGACGCCCATCCACATACAGGCACATACGCTTTGAAGGAGCATCAAACCATCTTCAAATACAATTCTTCCCTTTATACCATGTCCATTTAACACTGTGTGAATCTTTTTTAGAAAATGGTAGATATGGCTTAACTAGTCCAAACTCAAATCATACTGAAATCTTGTCATAGTCAGTGTCTTCTGCCAGCTGTGGACTTTTCAGTGTTGAAAGAAATGTACTGCAGAATTCTGTAACAAATGCAAATCATATTCAGATGAAAACAATATTCAGTTACAATGTTTAGTTAATTATCTCACTTTGTCAAATTTTTTACATACATACATAATATAGAGCTGCATTCCAGTTGTTGATGTAATTTGGATGTTTTTTGTTCTGAGTTGTGATCTCAGAATTCCAATGCTTTATCCTGCGTCTCTCTACTTGAGGCAGGTACAGAGGCTGGCAGAGGCCATTTTAAAAGATGACTCCTATCCTCTTAATAATGAGTTTCAACTGCTCCCATCAGGACGTAAGTTTAAAGTCTCTCTGTAAAATCAAGTGCTACAAAAGCACCTTTGTGCCCTGAACAAGTAATTTTTTTAAACATTTATCTTATTTATTCCCCTTTGCACATATGCTGTTTATGTCTTCTTGTTTTTAATGTACTGTTTCTAATGGGGTTTTAGTTCTTTTAACCTGCACTATGCACTGTTGTCTCTTATGTGCATATGTGCATACGAATGAATGAGCTGACACACTGCCACACAAAATTTAGGTGTTGGTACCAATAAAGTAACCTTGAACCTTGAGCTGGACCTGAGTTCGAAAACCCCAACTGGCTGCTCCCTGTGTTTGGATGATTTTACTACCACTGTCCACCCACTGTCTGTGAACCTGGAGCCATTGCGTTATAAAGATGCTGTTATGTGCTGTTATGGTGCATCTTGTTTTACATGAATAATAAATCCCTGTAAACACATTTGGATATATTTTATGGACACAGCGAGCAGTTTAAAGAACCATCTTCTGTCCAAAAATGCATCTTAAAAGCTGTTTTTGTGCCATGTGAAGTGTCAGCAGTTTTCTTCTGAGTGGGACTACAAAGCTTTCAGCTCTGTGGTGGCTTTTGTCGGGAAAAGAAAGACAAAGATGGCATTAGTGTCCATGTATTATTGAAGGAAGCAGTGTTTGTTCCATAGAGGAACTGAGTGAAGTGTTATATGGGGATTGCTATATCGAGATCTGTGTCACTTAGAGGAAAGTGACAGGGTAGACTCAAAGGTTTCACCAGAGAAGAACTTGGCCATAAGAGGACTGAGGAGTTTTCTGCATTTCTCAGCACATGCAGCTCCTCCATTAGACTGGTCCACATGCTCAGCAAAGTTTAGCAGGTCACATTTAGCAGGTCACAAACTTACCACTTTGGTGAAGAAGGCCTTTTTCCAAACACTATACTGTGAGGAGAATGGAGATCTGATATAAAAGTACATACTGGCTTGACTGCAAAAAGCAATATCTAGGTAAGTCGTGACTTAAGTTAGGAACATTTTGCTTTAATTGAGTAGATTCAACCTGACGAGTAAAATTATCTACCAATGGAATAAGTGTGCTTTTCTTAATTCAAGCAACATTAGATTTTGTTTCTTATTTTATGTGCAAAGAGTTGTTGTTTTTCTTATCTTATTCTATTCTTATAGGTGTATTTTCACATTTTAAGTACAAAAGTAATTTTACTTGTCAAATCAAATTTACTCAAAACAAGATAAAGCTTTCTTAATTCAAGTATTCTTAACTTAGCTAGATTTTAGTTTTTGCAGCGTTGTCAAGTATTTTAAAGGCACATTGTGTAACTTTTCTGATGGAGACTAGAGTATGATACTGGTAGTAGAGTGGAGAGCTACCTGCTTGTCTTGCTGGTTGAGTTATTGTATTTACTGGAATGTTTCAAAGTGTGGCATTAAATCTTATTTTCCCCATGGGGAGAAGCAGGTGATGCCAATCTGGACAAGTTACATGTCAGATCTGTGCAGAGGCATCTCTGCTCACATGCTGCTGCATAGCAATATAGCAATAAGCTCTTTATGGAGACCAGACCTGCACCAAAAATAGATCGTGTGCAAAAAAAGAAAAAGTTCTGCCTTGTTTTATTTATTTATTTATTTATTTATTTATTTATTTATTTATTTATTTATTTATTTATTATTATTATTATTATTATTATTATTATTTTTTTTTTTTACTAATTATCTTTTTTCCTAAGATTTACAACCACTTTTAAGATTTACAACCACTAAATGGAATCTTGGGCCTCTTTCTTTATACCATCCATCTTAGCAATTTTAATCACACATGAAAATGCTGTTCTAAAATGCTGTATTTTCTCATTCAGTTATTTCTATAGATCTGTTTAACTGTTCACCTTGATAACTAACACACTACCTGTGCTGCTGAAGAGGAACTGTCCTTGGTGCTGAAACTGGCTGAAAGCATCTCTACACGGCTTATTATTAAATTAAACCTACTTTAATATTTGAGCATAATTTTTACGTGTTAAATTGAGACAAATATAGCTTGTTTGTACAGCATACTTCAAATTGAAACAAATGTGTCATGAGTATGAAAATAAAGCTGGGCCTTACAGCACCAGAGGCCTGTGTAGAGCATCTATCAGTATAACGCAGACACAAGTGGAGCCCGCAGAGAAAAGAAAGAAGCTGTTTTAATTTTTCTGAATAATGAGGAAATCCATCTTGGCATTATCTGGGCTGAATGTGTAAATCTGGGCATCTGTGGGTGTGTTTTCACTGATGTCGATCGATGGCTGCTAGTGATTGGACGAGACATGAGGCTGAACGCCAACAGACTCACACTCTGATACCCTCACACAATACCTCTATGACACTGTCTCCAGGCCGCTGCTCATTTGTTTGACATCTCATTGTTGTATTCTCCGCTGATAGCTGCTGAAAAATAGATTTGCACTTTGTGAGTGCACACATTTGCCCAGCTAATTGAAAAGTGTCATGCTGTAAACAAGCAGAAGGAAGGCTCCAGGTCAGGGACCGGCAGCTTCATTTGTAAACCCTGTACATGAGAGAGGCTGGAATCTTACAGCTATCATTAGATTCACCTATACTTTGAGATTATTTATTATTTATTATTTATTTTACTTGTGAATAATACCTCTATGCTGAGCCATGTGGGTTATTTTGAGATGGAGTTAACAAACATCAGTGGCAGTGCACTCCTGGTGGGTGACTGATTGGTGTTGAGGTCTTTATTTTAGCGTGGAATGGCTTGAAAAAAGATGTGATGTCTAAAAGGAGGTAGCATATTTTGGGTAATCCTGTGTTATTAGTCTGTCTACATCTCCAAAGCTCAAAATGCTTTGTTCCACCTTGTGATGTCATGTAGTGGTAGTTTTCAAGTTAACTGCTTCCTTTTACCTTCAGTGCAGTAGAGATGAGCAAATCCAGGGCTGAAATGATCTAAATGAATATTATCCAAATGGATCATGTCAGGAGTTTTAAAACACAGTGAAGAACTTCCTATATTGAGTGTTTTCTGTTTGAGAGAAGAACTCAGCCTAAATATGCAGGATTTGTATGTTAAAAATGTGTGAATGAAACAAAACAAACAAACAAACAAACAAACAAACAAACAAACAAACAAACAAACAAACAAAAAATTCTGGTATGTTTGTGATGAGGAAACAGCATTATAATATGGGCCCTTTAAACTTCTATCTATTTTGCATGTATTCAATTATTATTGCTAAAAATACATAGCTGAGTCACTTTCCCACCAATGTGAACTGAAACTTGGCCTCATGGCGCACCTGCTCATCTCCATGGAGACTGGCAATGCCATAGTGCGGAATATTGTAGGCAAAGCAAAACATCTCCATGGACACAAGCAGGTGGCATAGTCACAGTTGCATTTTGTTTTATGGATTTCTGTTTTTCCATGTAGCGTGCAGTTAACAATGAAACACAGCCTGAGCCAATCTAATCCCACTTCTGCCACACAATCCTGCCTTCTTTATCTTATTAGGCAACTCTGTCTCATTTGCTGTTTTTACATACAGACTTATGAATGCTTCAGTGGCACCTTGTTATTCCTCTGTGAGTCCACACACACACACCTGCACATACCCCACACTGTCAGGAGCAGAGTCTCTGTCTAATCTCCTCACTTTTTCTAGCCGGGCTAATTGACAGTTCATTAGTAGATTTATGTTTTTACAGTGCACCATTGACTACTGTGCCTACAACTACTCTCACCATCCCATGTCCAGAGTTATGAAAGGAGAGCTCTCATCTTCCATTCTATGCAAAGAAATGACGCAGTGAAACCTGAACAACTAGCACCGGTTAAAATCACTCAGATTCAGAACATTAACACATTGGTTTAAGAGTTGACATTTCAAATCCCATATCCTCATATCCACTGACCCCGAGATTTAGTAATTCAGTCCCAGCTCCCACAAATGAATACAATTGTTGCGTCTTTGGGCAAGACACTTAAATTAACCAACCTCGGCCCCCACTGTCTGCGTACACTGGCGTATGAATGTGGGTAGTTCCTTGATGTAAACTGCTTTGAGTGTCCATAGGAGGTAGAAAAATGCTATTTAAATGTGACCATGTTATTTGTGAGTTCAAGAATATGTCCCTACCCTTTTTCCTACTGAGCTCCTGCAGAGCTATATATAAAAACAATTATTAATTTGTTTACATAGTGCTGTCCTAGGGTAAGGGTAAATGAGAAATTGAGATGGGAAGGATGTGTATAGAATGGACTGACCTCACCTCTAATGAGTGGAAAACGAAGGAGCACTGCAATATTACCAGCTGTTCCTCTGTGTTGCCTATGGAAATCACCAAACATTCTGATCATACAGGGAGAGTGGCTGTGGCGAACTAAAACTGCATGTTGAAAATGAGTCAATTGCAGTCACAGGGTGCGAGGGTAAAAGGCTGAATTGTTCTATTATTGCCTTCCCAGTATGGGTTAAATCCACACACAAGAGCTTCATAATTGAAGTGAGCTCTCAGGGTCAGTAATGGAATGATAAAAGACCTTTCTCAGTGTGGGGCTGCTTTCAGACATATGCATTCGGGTGCACAGGCTTGGCTACGCAAATCAATACTCAAAATATATTAATTTTTAGAGCCTGTTCAGCCACTGAATGTTGGCTAATCTCAGGGTGTTTATTTTTAAAACTCTAAAAACAATGCAACAATATTTCTTTCAGGTCAAGGCCAAAACACACATTTATCTTCAGCCTATTGCAAGGTTTTTATTTATTTTATTTTGTATTAAATTGTAGAAAATATTTTATTGTCACTGTATGGATGGATGTATGGCACCTCACTGGTCCAGCAGCAATCAAGACAAAAGCTAGGCACTGCATGACAGTCATGCACATCGAAGACTTCTTTTGTAGTAGTAGTAGTAGTAGTAGTAGTAGTAGTAGTAGTAGTAGTAGTAGTAGTAGTAGTAGGGCCTGCAGTAGATAGCTAGTTGCATGCAGTGTTGGCGCATTTGTGTTCTTGCTATGCAATTTAAACATGTGCTTTTTTACTCAATGTTCACTTTCACAAATGTTGCCTCAATGTAGCGGCTGAAGATGCGCGTGTCTTTGGATGAGTTAAAACAGGCATACAGTATGTGAGTGAAGAAGTGAAGACTTAGTGATATACTGACCTCTGGGATCACTCGTTCAAATGAAAATAACAACTGTGGACAGCAGTGGGGAGTTAGAGATCGCTAAAGAGTTCACTGCAATAAGGACAGGAGGCTGATGATGAGCATAAATGTACCAGGGACACAGTGATTTGTTTAACATTATTCTGCCTGTGGTTGGTTTAAGGGAGACATAGACACGGGCACCTGTCCTATTGTCCCCACATACGGTGTTTCAGTGTCTGTTGTTCCTGATTGTGTGTGGCTACACGTGTGCTCTGTGGACCCAGGACTGGACTAGTGGTTGTGCGTTCTGTGCTGCCACAAATGCATGTGTGGATGACGCTCATTTACTGCTGTTGTTGCTTCTGGCTAAGATACGTTTATGTGAGGCTAATACAAAGTAATATGAAGGCTAAAGGCAGCAGTGGGCAGAACAGCTGAGCCTGACCCCAAATTACTTGGTCTAACATTGTTTAGTATTTAGTTCCACTTTATCTTTCAACAGCTCTGGACTGTTGCTATGTTGCTGTGTTTCCCTATCTGACATCTTGACCATGTCTACCATTCCTGTATTATTGATGCACTTGCTGCTATGGACTCTCTCATCCACAGTTTGAGGCAGTGTTGGTCATATTTTTAACAAACATTTGGAACAAAAGCAAATTTTACCTTGTCTAAGTCCCACATCTTCCATGAAATGCGAAACCATCTTTGAACAGAGGGGCGTAATGAAAGGGAGCCCGAATGAGAGAAACGCACTATAGAAAAACAACAGGCTGCAGTTGAGAGCGGACAGATCAGTGCACACAAGAAGATGAATGAGCTCTCTTAGTGCTCCTGGTTGTTTTTCTGTTCTTTGACAAACACTGACCAATGATGGATGAAATAAAAGCCAGGCTGAGAGACCAAGAGTGACTCGTGCCCCTGCAGCACATGAATATAGAACTAATGTCTTCATCAAACTGCACTCTACCAGCATCCTCCAAGCTCTGCAGACCACCCGGCCCATCTGTAGGCACTGCTCACACCCAAAACCATGGAAACACTGTCACGATGAATTGTTAATCCTGGTAATGGTTTACACATTATTACACAATTATGAAAGAGCAGTGTTTTTCATTTTATTGTAATCTTCTGCCTCCCTTTCTATTCATTGTTTTCTGTCAAGGGCTTCTACAGTGGAGTTTGAATTACTCATGCTCTGATGTGTCTAATAATAACATGATATCAATGCTAGACCTTAATAATACTGTATTAATATTGCAGAGATCTTTTTTGAGATTTGGCTTCCATCTCTTGCAAGCTTAAATCAAACACTTACAAGCATAATATATCAACTGTATTAAGACCAAAAATCATTTAAAATGAAATATATGCTTTTTAAAGGTATTCTATGTAACTTTTCTGAGGGTCTGTCACCAGCTTCTCTCCATAGAGATGTTGCCTAGAATGTTACATGCCAGATCTGTGGAAAGGCAAACCCACTCACAATAAGAATGTACATTTTTAAGTCAATAAAAAAGCGGATGGTGGACCCTCTACCAGAAATGTTACACAGTGCGTGCACCTTTAAAGATTCTCTACATATTCCTCTAGTGGAAGGTCTGCCCCTGCTTACCGTCAGTGTTCCAGGGTGACATTAAACTATCTTTGCAGGTGCAGTTGACCTTTTAGTAATAAAAACTCCTGTAATTGAATACATGAATGGTAGATATACCATTGTTCCAGAATGTTCCAGACTATGGAACATTCCAGTTAAAGCCATGGCAGAAGGTGGTGAACCCTCCAGCAGAAAAGTTACATAATGCACTTTTAAAGAGTTTAAATAAATTCTCATCTACATTTAATCAATACTTTGTTATTTACCCTAACAAGCCAAGTATTAAAGCGACACGACAAAATAATGACTGCAGGTTGGTGTTGATCCAGTGAAGTGTGTGCACAGAGACACAAGGTTTCTAACAGCAGCCTGCACCAGCCTGTACCGCAGTACAGGATATGTGTACTGAGATGTGTTTGCTAATGTGTGACTTTGAGCACGACTTGCTAATACACTGTGTTTACACTCATACACTGTCAGCTTAAACATCTCTTTGTTGGCCGAGGACCAGAAGTGATTCATTGAGAAAATAAAGCAAAGCAACACAAACAAAAGGCTGTGGGATATTAGAGCTTGTTGTTGCCACGGTTATTTATCTGACACAGGCCAAATCTCATCAGTGCTACCCGCTCTGTTATCAGGCTTCGCTCGACTGCAGGGCCAGCTCCCAACGTCAGATGATCTCCGGAGAGAAAAGCCAGGGAAATAATCTGTGGCACGAATAATAGACTGGCTCTGAAGCTCAAAAACCAAACAAAAAGATTTTATTTTATTTATGAGACAGGGACAGTGCACAATATACATTAACCTTAACAGGAGAGATGCATTGTGCAGGTTGTAGCACTAGAGCTAATTTCCACCTGCAGTCCCTGGTGCATGTTTTTTAGGTTTGATAGGGGAAACCAGAGTGCCCGGAGGAAACCCACCCAGATGCGGGTAGAACATGCAAACTCCACACAGAACGGCCCAGGCGACCCGGGGATCAAACCCAGAACCTTCTTGCTGTGAAGCATGAGCTAGCCACTCAGCTACCGTGCTGCAGATCAAGCTAACTGAGAACAGGAGAAAGAGGAGAGAGAGAGAGTTAGAAGAAAGGTAGTCTGTTTCCATTTTGACTACTAAAAAAAGTATGGCGAAATGCATTGCCCAAGGACACAGTGGCCTAGGCTGACAACAGGCATTCAGTTTAATGTATTTTGTATTGCCCAAAATCACAACAGCCGTCGCCTCAGAGAGCTTAACAAAATTGCTAATTTAATAGACAGAAACAAACAGTGAAATAGTCAATACCAGACAAGTAGATTAACCAACATTCTCAGGAAACAAGGAAATGTTGAACTGTGACAGGCTATCCCCAATCATTAAACCCTCCTTCTCTGTTGCCTGGCCAGTGAGTCCCATCTACATTCGTTGTATCACATTTGTCCATTTGTATCACATGTCTCAAGCACAGAAGACATCTTCCCTCGAAAATTGTCGTAACATCCAAAACAAACCTTTATGTAGTCTAAATGTTTTTTAAACATGTAAACCGCCATGTGTGTTTTTGACATAAAGGGACCATGCGTCTCTCTGATTGGTTAATCCATCTGTCAATCACACCCTCTGAAATCTGGGAGACGGGATACAACTCAAGATCCACCCGTCCTTGTAAAATTTTGTGTGTGGTTCAGGCTGGTCAGGTAACCTGCAGTTTGAAAAGGGAAACTCTGAGGACAACCACAGTGAAGTATGGACAGGCTATAGACGTGTCTATGCATTGAACTACCAATGCTATACTATCAGTCTCATCCTCACACAGTTGTTCACTAAAGCTGTTAACCTTCACTGTTGCATTGTCTCTTGGGTTTTTAATTATCCCTGGTCTTCTTAAAGTACCTGACCTTCTCAACTGTGTCTTAATGATTTTCATTTGTGATGACTTCTACTTTAGGAGCCAGAGCATGTGGGCAACAGCGAGATACACAACTGTTCAGAGAGGAGCCCATTTGCACAAGTGGGAAGAAATCAGACTATATGATAAAATATTCTAGATAAAATGTTTTCCTGAGGTGTGCATGAGAGAGAGCCTGATTTGGATTGGAAAGGAATAATCCACCCACATACAAGTTCACGTACAAGTAGACAATGCGTTCTAAAATGGTCACAATGAAAGGGAATATTGAGTGAGCAGTCTGCAGAGTTTGTAAGTCAGGAATCATTGTTTGGGATTGTTTGGTTGGGCAAAGAGAAAGCTATGTCGAGTCTGTGTAAAGCCCAATAAGACTACAGCTACAGACAGTTTTACTCGTGGACTGGGTCTGTATCAGGAGCAGACAAGAGGAGCAGTCCAGGCTGAATATATATATATGCCTCCTTTAAAGCCAAGGAGATTGTGATGGTGGATCTTATGAGGAAGAGGGTGTAAGCTAGAGTGGCCTATTAACTATGACCTCTACTATGACCTCTACTATGACCCTCTACTATGACTAACTATGACCCTGATGTGACCTCTGCTTCTTAATCTTCTGCGAGAGTGTACAGATTTTTATAGTGAGCGATCTCACTGTGTTCTGTATGGCCCCTCCTCTTATGTGTCCTGCTGGAATGTTCCAGTCTTTAATGAAAGCGCTCAGAGAGGTGGCAGTACCTAAATTGACGTTTTGTTCAAACTACAGACTGACTTCCCCTCACTGACGTACATGTTTTACACTGCAACTGGTGGAACCTTGCAGAATGCTTCAGGTCACTTTGTATCAAGGCTATTAATTAATGATTGATTTATTTATTCTGGCTTCACCTTTTTATCATGGCATACACTAGCTTCATAGCATCATATTATAATGTGAAAGATGCAAGAGGCTTCCTAGTAATAGTACCACACTGGTCTTCATTTAGGTGTGATTGGCTGCTTTGTACGATCACACATTGCACACATGTGCCTTTATTCTAGGGTTAAAGTCAACTCAAGAAATTCTTGAGTCGAATCTATCGGCAAAAAAGGGGGCATGGCAAAAGCACTCAGAAATATTACATGTCTGTATCTGACCCAAACTGTACTCACAAAAATATACCTGCACAGTAAAGACAGATTAAACTTGTGAATCATTAGTTTTATCTGCCTTTTTACATACAAATACCAAAAAATACCACTCACTAACTTTCCTCTGCTGCTGTCCCGTATAAATCCTTATTATTTACATAAAATGATTAGTTGACTAATACAGATTTTGGTCAACTAAACATCAGTGGACAGTGCCACACAAAGAGCACTGTGATGCTTACATCACACAGCTTACCTTTGTTAACAGCGTTTAGCGGCTAATATCATCACACTGATCCAGGCACATCTGTCTGGGGCTCTACAGCAGAGTCCTAAGGCTGCTGTTGTGAACACCTGCCTGGCCCCCCCTCTCCACAGACCTCCTGCACACAGCCTCATGGATCATTACAAAATTTGCATCTGTCAGAGGCTCATATCTGTGTAATTGAGTGCTCTGTCCAGGTCCATTAGAGTGGAGGTGACTTCATTATATGTAAGCACGATCTGCACTCACAGCTGCGTACGGTCACGGGAATGGAACCTGTCCATTCTGAAGTACTGAACAGGTACACTGGGCTGTAATCCCTCTCAAATAATAAATTTAAAAAAATGCTAGAAAATGTAAATATTCTGCTAATATGCATGGATGCTGAGTCTCTTAGCCAACTTGAGTGTGGCTAAGACAAGAGCTAAAAATACACTCATTGCTTGACCTGTTCTGTTGGGAGGTAGCTTCTTGTGTGCTCCAGTGAAGTGCAACAAATAAAATTGTATGTACGTAATTGTTTTATTCACATCTGTTAAGAATCACAACTGGCAGACCCAAATATGCAGACAAATAAGTATTAACAAAAACAGTCTTGGGGGGAGAGGGGTTCCAGGGAGCTGGACAGGTCCAGGTCGGCTGCAGACAGGAGATAGGTAGTGGTTCGGACTGACCAGAGGCTTACGGGAGGGAAAGGAAATGAGGCTGGCTCTAATCGAAGGTACTGAAGAACAGACAAAAAACTAGTAAGCCTATAAAATATACAACACTCACAAAAAACATAGAAAAGGCCTGAGCTTAAGTTCACCACTTAAATGACGGAATGATCTGGCACTGGAGAGAAGGTCAGCTCCTATATTACAGGAGGTGACTCCAAACAAGGTAATAAGAGAAGGAGAGAGGGAGCAGGAGTGGAGGGGTAGGAGCAGCAGGATGAAACCCTCACCACATCTGTATTCTGTATGACTTCATGAACAAACTTTGTGAATGTCAAATGTTAAGCACTGTAGACTACTTTGCTTGCACAAGCACTTCATTAAATGACTCATTATTGATTGGTGAGTTAATATTCTCTTTAGCAATTATTGATGACAAGAAGGACTCAATCAGCATCCTCTTCCTGCTCTCTGCATTGATTTAATATATACCTGTAGGGGAAACCAGGACCACCCGACTGAATGTGGTCCAGTCATTTTTATATAAATCACAAGGCTTCTGTCTATAACACTGCTGGGCTGCTGCATTGAATGGGAATACAGAATACTACATCAAACTATATTTAAGTTATCACTTTACTTCACATGACATATACGTTATACTATGGGCCACTGTGGTTTTCTATAAAATGAAGTGTAAATGCAAATGCAATGAAAGCAGCAAGATGTCATCTAAAACAAATTAAATGAATACAGACAGTACACACAGATGTTCACTTTTTACGAAAATCCCCTTTGGAACCTGAGCAGCTCCTCTCAC
This sequence comes from Taenioides sp. WSHXM2023, assembly GCA_029959045.1. Taxonomy (NCBI): domain Eukaryota; kingdom Metazoa; phylum Chordata; class Actinopteri; order Gobiiformes; family Gobiidae; genus Taenioides; species Taenioides sp. WSHXM2023. Next base: position 18,661,340 of record CM057094.1, read on the forward strand.
CAGGACAGCCAATAAGAAAAAGTCTGAGAGGAGGTGGTGGAGAGAGCACCCCCTGCCCCTCTCTGCTCTCCTCTGTTACTGCTCTTGATTCTCGTGAGGTTTTGGCACCTGACTGTGCCTCTGTGCTGTGGTCATGCATTAGTGTGACCACACAGGCTGCTCCCGCTGTTCACTCCCCCCAGAGGAGCTCACCTGGGCAGGGGGCATGTGCAGAGGGGGCTATGTGCAGACAAGGGCAGCCGAGTAATGGAAAAACAGGCCTTATGTGTGTGACTGCTGAGGCACCAGGCTGTGATTGTGAAAATACAATATACTAACGCTGCATCAAATGTGAACCCCACTGAGTTGTGTGTAGCTCTGGAAATGTCGAGCTGAAAGACTCTCAAAAAGAGAGAAATGAAAGCGACTGAGATTACACAGTAAGAATCATCATTTCACCTGATATTATGATAATATATGAGTAACCTTTGCTGCATTGAGCTGTAGTAGCAGTAGTGCTGTAGCATCGGTCTTGTGTGCTCTGCTCAAAGATAAATAAGAAACTTTAAATTTTCTTCTCATCATTCTAGTTTCTATTTCTTGCATTTTTTCAGAGGCTGGTGTAAGGTCAGAGTCCATTATTGCTCTTCTTTTCTTCCACATGACCAGCCTGATAGGAGCAGACAGGATCACAGCACCCACACAAGCAGAGGTGTGGCTGGTGGCGGGGTCAGACTGTGCTGGGATGTCCCGACTGCATTCTCTTGGAACAGAGCCTGTTCACTGTCTATCAGAGTACAGTGGAGAGAACTCCACTGTCTAGGCTGCAGCTCCAGGCTATTTGAGCAAAGATGGAGGTTATGTCTCATTCAAAGCCATCTTTCATTATGTCCCATGATAGCTCTACTTAGAAATGTGGTGCCTTGACTTCTTAATGAATTTATACATTTTCTTTTTTTCATTCATTTGATACATTTTTTTTTTTAACTTGAAGATGCATCCCTTAACCTCAGCACAAAGCAATGGACAATACCGTTGTTACCAGCAGCTGCAGATCCACTCAATTTCACATTCTTGAGGTGTGCCCTATGTATTATACAGACTGTATCTGTGTATTAGCTCACTGCAGGACCTGACATCTTTAAAATCTGCTCTCTGCCATCAAACAGGCCCCTCCCGGCGGTGGCTCCTGTTCAGAGCACAGGGCTAATGGGACACCTGGAGAGGCTGAGGCTCTGAGCAGGAGGGATGTGCAGGGCTTTGACTGATGGACAGGTGCTTGTGTCTGTAATGGCCTCACTGCTGGAGTTACATTAGATTTATGCCACACATTGTGAATGTTACAAGTCATTTACAACCATTACTTTGCACAGAGAATCCTCAGAGACATACAGCACACTGCAGAGGGTACACGAGGCAGGGGGTAAATGTGCTTATTGTGACAATGCTGCTGAGTAGGGCACATAGACTGGTTAAGGAGATTGGCCTCTCAGGTTTTCAATGCAGCAGCAAGAATCTAAGAACCTGCGTGTGTACAGGTGAGAAGTCTCTTTCTTCAAGAAAAGCTCCAGAATGAGAAGTGCAACCATCACATTGAGTTGAGTTGACATGATTGATGCCACAACAGTGAAAGTGATTATTTGCATAACAACAGATCCGTGGTGTATTAAATCAGGATAAACAGAAAAGTACATGGAGGCCAAGTACATAATGAGTGGCAGTGATTTGTTAAGTGCTACTCAGCAGAAGCCTGAATAAAAGATTCTACACAGAGCCACATGAGCCATACATCAAGGTTAATGCGCTCCTAACGGGACATCATTTCCTCGTGCACGACAGCTAACACACTTTAATGCTTTAATAAGCCAGCTCCGAACACTCAGTGCCAGCGCTCACACTCAAGAATCATTTTTACGGCTCAAACTTAATCTACCTATAAATTGCTTTGTAACAGCCTCCAGTGCATTTCCTTAGTCACACTCATAGTTCACTCCCTGGAACTGGCCCTTGTCAGAGCTGGTCACACTCAATCTTTATCGCACCCAGACAAATAACAATGTTTATTTTCGCTTCATGCAGAGGTCACATCATTAAAAAAAAAAAAAAAAAAAAAGATAAGAAAACTAAACTAGAAATGTGTATTTGAAAATATCTTGGTCAACATATTTATACTTACTAAGCCTATTTAATACAAGTTACTGTACCTTAATCCCTCACATGTTCTTTTATGTACTTTAAATGATGCTCTGCCTGGACATTTGTCAGAAGGTTCCCTGTCCCCATTCCTCTGAGAGCAGCAGTGTAACTGTGTGGTTTTTATATTACTTATTTTTAAATTAAATGTCATTAAATCAGTACACCGTTTATTTGTTAAATCTTAACTTCATCCATAATTTTCAGCTGGGGTGACTGGGGCTCTTGCCCTTCCTGCGCCATGCTGTAAATTACTGTTGCTAAGAGCTGTATTGAGCTTTCTCTAGCTCACTAATGACCACCGAGTTAAAATTCACGCTATATACTATCTTGGCCAAATTTGAGACTTCTTGATTGAGACTGTTCATAAAGTGCATCTTGTGCTTTATTTATTTTCATCTTATATGAATGCCCTCTCCTCTTGGCTGCTGTGTCTCATTACTGTCACTAGCAGGTACATCTCTCCAGGAGAACAGTGCCAGGGTGCATATGCTTTCTTCTGATTGGCTGCGCCTCCAAAAGCTATGATCAGCTTTCCCACTGCACCTACTGAACCTGGACAGAATAAACAAGAGAAAAAGACCAAACGTTTTAACAACATAATGACTTCAGCTGAGATGTGTGAAAGTAAAATCTGAGACAAGAGAAGAGAAAAAGAGATTCATCAGTTGTTGTAGCTAGTATCATTTTGGACCACTAGGTGGAGGGATGCGTTAAAAACACACTGCTTTGCCAATGAGTCAGTTACAACATTTTGTACAGGTTTATTCTTGAGAAGAAATTCTGTCAAACCAGATTTCTTACACATTTATCCTTTATAAAATTTCAAAGCAAAAGCACAGTCCAAATACAAACATATGACTCCATTTGTGAGAGAAGCGCAGCCAATCTTTATAGAAAATAAAATCTGTCCACACTCTACTGATTTAGACTCACACAGCGCTGTGTTTGGGTTGGATTTGCTCCTGGCCGTTATTCTGCTTCTCTTCCTGCTTCTCTGTTTTTCCATCCGTCCTCAACTCCGTGGCTGTTTTTCCTGGACTGGATCCCGGCGGGACACTCTGTTGCTTCTGTCAGAAAAGGCCCACAGCTGACTTCCATTAGGGAGAAGTGGAAACCTACACAATCCTATATTGTCAGCTAGAGTTTCAGAGAATGACTCGGGCCAGAGGCTGAGGTTCAAAAGGCAAAAATAGTGCAGCAAATTCCACTGCAGCTGGAAAAAGAGGAAAGAAAAACACCAGTGGGAGATATATGAGGCGCCCCCTCACAGACCTGCCACTCCTGAACAGGCCAGCAGGGGCGCTCTCACACCACAGTTCACTGAAACTGTACTTAAAATTCTTTTCTAATGAGATGCACAGAAAGCTAAATATATAAGCAAAATTACATTGGGACGTTTCAAAGCTGTTGCTTAGCAACTAATACACCCACAATGGCCTCTGTAACAAAAAGCTCTTTTAAATCATGTGGCAGTCCCCCCCAGAGTCAGAATTTTGGCTTGGCAACATGTCACTATTATGAGTGCAACATCCACTAACAAGCTCACACTGTATTCATAGACATATATCAGCCATTTGTGTTTTTATATGAACCAACAGGCTGAATATAAAGTGAGCTCAAATATTTTTGGTCTAAAGTGAGCTCTGGAGTGACTGCATCCACCATCTCCTCCAACTCCCCCAGCCCCACGTGTGTGTGTGTGTGTGTGTGTATGTATGTGTGTGTGTGATATGACCAGAGGAGGAGGGGGCCACTGAGACTGTCAGAGAGGCCCTAAAAAGACCCCAGGACGCCTCGAGTGATGGAGTGAGGATAAGATGGTGGAGCAGCCAAAGGAGGACAAAAGAGCTTTGACGAGCTGCTCCTGGAGCAGAAGTGGGTCACGGCCTGGATCCACATTTACCTTCTGCCCTAACACCCACACTGTGCCACAAATCACTGTACACAGAGGCAGACAGGGGCAGACAAGGACTGACAGGGGCAAGCAGGGGCAGACAGGGACTGACAGGAGAAGACAGAAGCAGACAGGAACAGAGAGAAGCAGACAGGAACAAAAAGTGGCAAGCCGAGGCAAAGATAGGTGCAGACAGAGGCAGGCAGGGGCAGACAGAGGCAGGCAGGGACTGGCAGGGGCAGAGAGAAGCAGACACGGACTGGCAGGAGCAAAGAGAAAAAGATAGGTGCAGACAGAGGCGGGCAGGTGCAGACAGAGACAGACAGAGGCAGGCAGGGGCAGACAGAGGCAGGCAGGGCCAGACAGACAGAGGCAGGCAGGGCCAGACAGACAGAGGCAGGCAGGGGCAGAGAGACGCAGACAGGGACAGACAGACAGAGGCAGACAGGGGCAAAAAGAGCTGTGTAGCGTTGTGCTCAGTTGATTTCTCTGGTTGCAGCTTTTTATGGAGGTGGCCCCTGTGTGGCCTCCTCTAAATGGCCTGGCTCAGGGCCAGGCAGTCACTTCCACACATGGACCCCAGCGCCACATTCTTTCACAGCTCTAGTCTGTTTCTACGATACATGTGTTAGTGATCATATGGGCCCACTAACAGGATAGTCTGGTTTTGTTGCCTTTTATGTACTGTACACTTGAATAAGTTGACTATATCTAAAATATGGGAGTATGTTGTAAGAAGAAATCAAATATTGTTCATGGATAAATACAGCACAGTGTAAACCACAAATATAAACACTGGATGCGATGCTATTTGTCTAATGACTGAAAGAAATTAGGCATGTAGGTATATGTCCAAACACCAGACAATATGTAATTTGAGAGTGCAGTGGGTCAGTGGTTTAGATCCATGTATAAATGTCAAAATGACAAAGAAGTTCTTTGTCTATGAGGGGCCCATGTGACATGACTGAAACAACTGGAGGATTTTTTGGTGGATTAACCAACGCTGCTGTATTGATGTCCTTTTTTGTGTCTTTTTCTGACCACAGTGTTGCATACAGATTGCACCCAGCATGCTGGAGTTAAAGTTTTTTACTCAATCTGCCAATATGTACTGGTCAGTTATCGCTGGCATCTGGCATCTGGCATCTAACTTGCTCAAACTACCTTTTAGCCTGTGTAGGCTGTATGTGTTGCACTGATGACACATGCACATTCTGAGGAGTTTTGCATCTCAAGGGAGACATGATTGTGTCTGTGTTTTTATGTTAAGCCAAATTCCCAGGCGCCTCGAAGTACCTCTGACCTCCAGCAGAAGCAGCTCCCGCTCTCACCAAATGAATCCCGCGTGAGCTGTTCTTTCTGTTCATGAGCTCCATCCAAATGTTCAAACTGCTTTCATGCAGTAATCTGGATTCATACAGCACACTCTATTGTCAAGAGATCGCTCTTTGTATTGTCAGATTATTAGAGAATTAATATTGTAAAGGGTCTAGGGCAATTACCACTTGTATTCAGCTATGATTCACTCTTCATCTCACGATGCAGTGGCTCTGCTGGGACCTGCTTGTTTTATTGCTTTCATTACTTTTGCATGCTGTTTTTCTGCACCACTTCACTCTGTTAACTTATGATCTCATTTGTTTGGCATATTCCACTCAGCTGTGGATGTCAGTGTGCTCCTGCTTCTGTTTTGACAGAATGTTGTAAAAGAGAGAATATAAGCTCAGCATCAGACAGTAGTTAGCAGAGTACACATTCATTTCATTTTGTTTGAATTCAAATGGAAATCAACACTTGCATTACTCTTTCAGTAAAACTTCATTACATGAAATGTGTTTTTATATACATTTTGAAATGAACTATTCTTGATTCCTGAAGTACTTTCCTGTGGCAAAATAGTTCAAGGTTTGGAGGTTCTGCTCGTCTGTTTTCACAATTGGTCAAATTTGCCTATATTTGTAGGTGATAGTTTGCAGATGTGAAGAACAGGGTCTTGACTGCTCACTGAAACCAGAATCCTTGTATTTTCTTCTTTCAATAATCGAATCTCAAATGTAATCAGTTGTATGGCACTTACACTTGTACTGTTGTTATGTACGGATAATGACATTTGTCCAAATAACATGCTTTACCGTAGTTCTGATTGGTACCTGCTGTGACTGCTGATCTCTGGCTGAACAGGAAATGGAAACCTTCTGGGAGCATTTAAGTGCTTTCAAACAATCCTTGGTTCCTTGTGACGGGACTTAAACTGATAGGCCCGTCAGTAAATCACTGTTTATTTAGGCTATCCTGCTGCTTCGACTTGCACACTCTCCATCTCTCTATCCATGTACTACCATCTCATCACAGTCCAAGCTAAATGGTATGTACCAGTTATGCAGTTAAAATGTGAGTGTGTAACCAATGATCCTCTGTATTTTCTCCTGCTTACATTATCATTCCAATGGCTACTACCAGACTTACCAATATTAACATTTAGTTAAAGTACACTTATTTTTTTCTTTTACTTGTTGTTGTTGGACATACCCTCTTGTAGACCTGTCACGATAACAAATTTTGAAGTACGATAAGTAAATATAGATGATGATAAACAATAATGCTGAAACTAATTTATGCCACTAACACAGTAACCCAAGAGCAGATTTAAACCATAAAAAATATTGTAAATATTGTAAAAAAAAAAAACAAAAAAAAAAACAACAAAACAAAACACAAGCTGCAATAAATAAAATCTAAGTTATTAATTCAAGCTTGTATGGCTCAAAACTAATCATATTTTCCCCACTAGAGCAAAGAAAAAGTATCCATTATAAATACTGACCCCAAAAAATGATTGTTCCAGCTTTCATATATTGAATGATGAGTCAATATAGTATTATTGTGACGGACCTACCCTGTTGTCTTGATTTAGTAATAGGACTGATACAGCAATGGTTCTGTCTGCTCAATATCGTAATGCATTAGGAAAAAATAAATAAAAAATCCTGATAATACACATATCTTTCAAAACCCATGCAAATGTACCCAAATATTTGAGCCTCAGTGTAATGGGTGTTAAAGGATTTTTCTTTGTCAGAATAATAGAAAAGCATAGAACAATAGAAATCATCCAGTTCCCTCAAGTGGCTAATCTTCACTCATCTTCTTCTGTATTTAATAATGAAATTTAAGTAGGTATTGAAAAAGGGCATTTAAAATCTGAGTAATGTGGTAGAGTGATAGATGGGGAGCTGAGCATGCTGGTATCATCACATGGGCAACCTTTGTGAAGTACGTTTTAGACTTCTCTGTACAACTGTTTGTCCCACATGGATGTTCTGTAAAAGAACATTAGCAGGAGAGGTTTTGTTTCTCGACAGTAACCATGTAAGCTCCTCTAATGCTGCCAAGGAGTCTTACAGTGCTGTCAGAAGCTTCAGCTTGGTCTCAGCATATTGAGCCATTCATTAGAAACTCCACAACTTAAAAGAAAGAGGAGAGACAGAACTATTCAAGGCGCCGCTGCATGACGCCAATTATACAGCGAGAACAAGAACACCTCGTAATCTCATGTACTTCAGTCACTGTCAGCTACAGAATACAGCTGTCATATGAAAACACATCTTTGGAAATTAAAATCCTTCATTGAGGTTAAACGGATATTTTAAAAATGGAAACACTGAAAACCACAGGCTCCTTTTGTTCCACAGACATTTCACCATCACATGAAGACATTGTTTTTGAGATACTTCTTGGCTCTTTATAATCAGTGTATGAAGGCTATAAGCGGCTGGTTTCCATTTCTGATGGAAGTAGTGCTGCCAATCACAGAGCAGAGAAATAAGAGATCTAGGCCAGAGGTTCTCAGTTCTCCAGTGGTGACCCCTAGCTTAATAGCTAGCCTAATGTCTAATGTTTGAATGACATGACCCAGGTCGAGAACAACTGAGCTGACAGGAGAGCCTTGTATTGTTGAATTAAGTTTGCATTTAAAAAAAAAAAAAAAAAATTACTAATACAAAAGCAAGAATATGAAAAAGAAGTAGTTACATTTGTCCACATAATTGCTCAGTTGTCCCAGTGATTTTGCAAATGCAGCGTTTGCCAGGCTGCTCATGGTTACGAGGGTGTTGTGTGTTTCAATGATCCAAAGCTTTGACTCATCAAAAAGACAAACTGGGTCACAGTTAAACTGCATTATTACTACATGAAGGTTGTGACATCTGCTGCTTGAAGCTGCTCTATGTTAAGAAGAGTGCAGATTGAAAGTTGCTATTTAAACTAGTAGCCCCATAGCTTGATGGAGTAATGTAGACTTATGTAGAGCGGACAATGGCAGCTTACCAACACACAGGCAAATATCAAACGGCCTTCAATACAGAATGCATTCTTTAGAATAAAATGGACTAATCCTGGAAGGATTGTTAATACTTCAGTGGATGTGATATACACTACATTGCCAAAAGTATTGGCTCACCTGCCTTGATTCGATAAATTTAAGTGACATTCCATTCTTAATCCATAGGGTTTAATATGACGTCGATCCACCCTTTGCAGCTATAACAGCTTGAATTCTTCTGGGAAAGCTGTCCACAAGGGTTAGGAGTGTATTTATGAGAATTTTTGACCACTCTTCCAGAAGCGCATTTGTGAGGTCACACACTGATGTTGGACGAGAAGGCCTGGCTCTCAGTCTCCGCTCTAATTCATCCCAAAGGTGTTCTATTGGGTTGAGGTCAGGACTCTGTGCAGGCCAGTCAAATTCATCCACACTAAACTCTCTCATCCATGTCTTTATGGACCTTGCTTTGTGCAGTCATGTTGATAGAGGAAGGGGCCACCTCCAAACTGTCCCGTCAGTTTACGTGGCCTACCACTTTGTGACTGAGTTGCTGTTGTTCCCAATCGCTTCCACTCTGTTATAATACACTGACAGTTGACTGTGGAATATTTAGGAGTGAGGAAATTTCACAACTGAACTTGTTGCACAGGTGGCATCCTATCACAGTACCACGCTGGAATTCACTGAGCTCCTGAGAGCGAGCCATTCTTTCACAAATGTTTGTAGAAACAGTCTGCAGGCCTGGGTGCTTGATTTTATACACCTGTGGCCATGGAAGTGATTGGAATACTTGATTTCCATTATTTGGATGGGTGAATGAATACTTTTGGCAATGTAGTGTATATTTAGTAGGCTAATCAACTAAAACACATCTGTTAAATTGCCAAGATCTGTTCATCTTGCACATAAAATACAGTCTTTCCGGAAGCCAAGACTGATATCCATATGTGATCAGAGAATTGTATGTGTTTCTGGTCTGTGGTCTTGTTGCGTGGGATCCAGAATACACAGTTCTTCAATACTTAATTGAAAATGTGAGTCTGGTCACTGGTAAATGACTCCATCATGCGCCACTGAAATAAATAAATTTGGGTGCATGAGCGTGGTAGGTCAGGGTTCCATGTGTCACCAGCGTCACCCAGTCCCACTGAAGCACAAACAAAACAAAAAAACACTACGCAAATGCATTTCCTCCTCCAAACCCATGTGTGCTTTAGTGAATATAGCAATATATTCAGATTTGTCTTTTATTTATATCTTTCTCTGTGGTATAAGAGGAGCGTTTGTTCTGATTACCGTCTTGGATAAAACTTCTAGCACAACTTCCTGACATTCTCATTGTTCTCCTGATCTACCGCGCCGAGGGTGGAGTTCAGATGCTGACACAACGGGTAGAGATCTGTGGCACCCCAGACACCAGTGCATCTGCCTTTACCAAAGTCTACAAAGGGCACCAAAGTCTTTTAACAAGTGGCAAAGCACAAAGTGTGTTTTAAGTGGGTAGTGTGAGTTGTGCAGCCGCCATACGACTTGTTCCGACAGAGCAGAGCGTGGGTGAAACATCTGCGGCGCCCTCCTCTCTCTCCGTGATGACTCCATGACAGCTTGGCACAAAAAACCCTTTCTGATGTTGAAGTGCGGGGAACTTGTCGACGAGGGGGGCGAGGGGCCGAGTGCGTCAGTGTGAGCCTTGTATGAAGAATGAGAGAGTGGCAGGTGGTGGGCTGGGGGCGGGTCTCCAACAGAATTTCGAACCGCTGACTCCTGCCATGATTATACTCGGCCCAATCAGCTCAAAAGCACTAACACTACAGTCTGATCAAATGAAGCTTTGCTCAAATAGTTAGACAGTTTATAATAATGACAATGGAGAATGTGACTTGTGAGTACCACCTGTGGCACGTATGCTCCATGCACACAGAAAACCCGTGTCTTCTAGACATTTTCTTGATCCAAACAGTGCAATGTTGCTGAAAGAAAAGTTGTGTAATTTGAGTAAAAGAGCACAAAACCTTTAAGGCTCAGACATGTCAGTTTGGCCATGCTGAAATTGTTATATCACTACCTGGATGTTCTTATTGTTCAGTTGTCCCCTATTCCCTTTGTCGTGGCACAGGGGCAGAAGGCCCTAAAAATATAAATAGGCTCCAATTTTGGCTCACTAGCCCCAACTTGTAACCATAATGTTATCCAGCAACGCCACCCTGAAGGGAACAGGTAATTTGTAATATAAAGGCAACACAGGTAAGGATGAAGCGACAGAGATATGACCTAGTTAATATACAATTTTATCTAGTTGCTTGGTCTGAGTTATACAAAAGTATTTTTAAAACTATTCATAAAAGAAATTGTTTCATTCACTCTTTCGTAAATACAATAAAAGTGAATAATGACAATCTTTAACAACATTAAATCTGCTATAAACAGCTCCAATACTCACAGCAGCTGGAACGGGTAAAAGAGTGGAAGCTGTAGCAGAGTAGAAGGGAGGGAGAAAAAGGGGAAGCTCGTGGGGAGTCCAAACCTAAAAGTGATAATTTAGGATTTAGAATACGAACTATCCAGAGTCACATGTAACAGAACAGGGGCCATACGTAATCATACCCACCAAACTCCCAGGATGCGCCGCGCGCACAGAAGCACTCAGCACTGAGAGCGGGCGGAACCTGAGCGCCCCGCCTACAGACAGGGCTGGATTAATTAAAATACAACAGTGTAATTAAACGGAGCGAAAACCCTTACCAGTGGGCACATGGGCCTACAGCCACACCTTATTTTTTATTTCAAGTGCATTTTATTTCAAATGCTCAAGTGTAACCTTGAGGATTTCTTTGTTGCCGTGTGGGGCAGGAGATAGGATGTTTGTGCCTTCCTTAAGTGTGTCACTGGGCACATGGCGTTGGTACTGCCTAAGCTTAGAGCGCTTGAGGTTCAAGCGCTCTTAGTGTGTGTCCCAGTAGCCTGCTCCTGCCAGATTGGCCCGAGCTGCACAAGTCATTGAAGGGCTCATGTAAGACCAAGTGAAAGAGGCTGTAACAGAGCGCTTTGTTCTCTGTGTGATTGTGGAGCTGTCAGGCCAGAGCCAGTGGTCTGGGCTCACAGTCCCGGTGCTGTTCCAGGAGGAAGTGTCCATGTTGCCTGTGTTTGGGGGCACTGCTAATATCACACAGAACATCTGTCTGTGCCGAAGAAGCACTGTGCGCAAAGCTCTGTACTTGGCATGGCCACACTGGCTGCATGTCTGTTCACTGGGGAGCATTTACTGCTTCATCTTCCTCTAAACAAAAGCAGGACCTGGATGTGTATAATAATAATAATAATAATAATAATAATAATAATAATAATAATAATAATAATAATTCATTTTATTTAAAAGTGCCTTTCTTGGCACTCAAGGACACCGTACAAACAGCAATTAAGACACATAATTAAAAAACAGTCAAACAGTACAGGACAGGTTCTAAAACATCAGGACATTAATGGGGGTAGGCTAATTTAAATAAATGGGTTTTGATTCTGGATGTAAATGTTGGGAGTGAAGCAAGATTACAGAGGTCTGGTGGGAGTGAGTTCCAGAGCTGAAGAACAGAGTGACTGAAAGCTCTTCCCCCGTCATAGTGACGAGGTGAGCAGAGGGGACAGAGAGCTGGAGAGAGAAGGAGCGGGGGAGCGGGAGTGGGTTGTGGTATGGAGGTATGGAGATCACGGAGATAGGTGGGGGCCAGATTATTAATTGGTTTAAAGGTGAGTAACAGAATCTTGAATTGAATTCGGAAGTGAACTGGAAGCCAGTGGAACTGCTGGAGGACTGGAGTAATGTGGTTGATGGAGGGTGTTCTGGTTATGATTTGGGCAGCTGAATTCTGTAAGAGTTGTAACTTGTGGACTGATTTGTGAGGGAGTCCATGAAGAAGGGAGTTGCAGTAGTCAAGTCTAGAGGTGACCAGGCTATTGACGAGGATGCCAGCAGTGTGAAAGGTGGGGGAAGGGCAGCAGCGGCGGTTGATGTTCCTGAGGTGAAAATACGCAGACTTGGTGATATTGTTGATATGGGATTGAAATGAAAGTGTACTGTTCAGAATGATGGCTCTTTACTTGAGGGGAGAGACAAATGGAGAAACTGTCAATGGAAATGGAGAGACTGGGAGTTTTATTAATGGTGGACTTGGTGCCTATTAACAGGACTTTGGTCTTATTGCTATTGAGCTTTAGAAGATTAGATGAAAACCAGGACTTGATTTCGGGAATACATTGCTGGAGAGAGGCAGGGATGAGAGTGTCGGATGGTTTGGAGATGTATAGCTGGGTATCGACTGCATAGCAGTGGAAATGGATATTATATTTTCTGAAGATGTGGCCAAACGGAAGCAGATAAATAGCAGGGGGCCAAGGACGGAGCCTTGTGGAACACCAGAGGAAATGGGAAGGTTGAGATGAATAAGGACCGATCTGAACATACTGAAAACGGTTGCAGAGATATGATTTAAACCAAAGTAGGGGTGTGTGAAATATGCCAATAGAAATCAATCTGTCAGTGAGGATGGTGTGAGAGATGGTGTCAAATGCAGAGATCAGGTCTAGCAGGATGAGGATGGAGAGAAGTCCTTTGTCAGCTGCAAGTAGGACGCTGTTGGTGATTTTGATTAAGGCTGTCTCTGTGCTGTGGAGGGGCCTGAAACCGGACTGGAATTGTTCATAGAGATTGTTTGCTGAGAGATGGGCATGTAGATAGAAAGCAAAAATCTTTTCAACAATTTTGGAGAGAAAGTTGGCAAAAGGACGTCAGTTGGATCAGAACCAATGTTTTTAATGATGGGGGTAATTGCTGCCAGTTTGAACAATGAGGGGACAATACCAGTGGTCAGAGATGAGTGTATAATGGTTATGATAGCTGGGATCAGAGATGGAAGGCAGGCTTTAACAAGAGAGGTAGGAAGGGGCTCTAGTTTACAAGTAGATGGTTTGGGTTTAATAATCAGGTCAAAAATATCAGCAGGGGAGGGAAGACAATAGGTGGGGTGGGAGGGTTGAGAAAGTTGTGGTGGTAATTCAGCACACTTTTCACATTATTGTACGTTAGTGTTCAGATTATAAAAAGCCAGTGTTACAGCTGGGATTGAATCAACAGCTTTCAACTTTAAGTTTATAAATAGAAATACCCAGTAAATAACAGTCTTGTTTTGTCTCCCACATGACCCCTACTAAATGAAGGTCATATCTTTAGTTGAAACCATTGTCTTTGGGGTGAGAGCAGGGTTGTTTAAGAACATTCATGGGGTGTTTCCTCACCACAGCTGTGTATTTATCCTTCATCGTCCCAAGTGAACCTTTCAAATATTAATTTCCTTTGGGTTGCACAGTGGTGTATTCTTTACACCTCTGAACATTTGATTCAAAATGCAATAAACTTTTATGCTCTGTGCCAGACAAATATGAAAAGGTAGCGTCAGACCAAACCTATAGATTTGAACAATTCAGCACTCTTTGTTTTAAATCAAATGTACTTATCCTGCATTATCCTTACTCCTAATGCTATCCTTACCCCTAATGCATAATATATGAATATAATGTTGATTAAAATTGACTTATGGGTAATACTGGTGTCTCAAGAAGTCGGTGTAATGAATTCTGACAGGTAAAGATCCTAAAATAGCCCCTCACAGGAGGTTGAGAGAAGGTGAACCACAGACACTGGGGAGGCAGCAGCTGTTGTACAGGGTCACTTTGTCCACAGCCCCCTGTGTCCCACTGACCTGAGAGTGTATACACTTATACTTTAGATGATATTTATTAAGGTGTTTACCCACATGCTAAATAGACTGGAAATGCACGAAGTAGAGCCGAGATTTGTGTTTCTGCAGATTCTTCTTTTTTGTGATGTGTCTAAAAAAAGCTGTTAGAAGAAGACAAAACCGTGACAAGGTGTAGTATAAACAAATGGCCGCGCTCTTTGTGAAGCTGAGACTATTTATTCAACCTTTGGCTGTTTGGCAGTGAGGTTTAGTTAGGTTGATATAAGTAGTTTTCAGATATGTTTTGTCAATAAACAGCAGTAGTAATTTCTTGTTCATGAGTTTGACTCAGACATGGTGGCCATGTGTTAGGATTGTTTTGTATTTATATAGAGTTTATAGAGTTGACTCTGAGTTCCTGTGAATCAGTGACTGTATTATTCGGGAGTCCTGTTCCTCTGAGGCTGAATAAGCAATAAATCCAACTTCTTTCCAAATCTCCTGGGACTTGTTCCTGTCTCTGTTATTTATTAAAAACAATAGCAGCTCCTGTTTACTGCTCGTCGACCAAAGACAAGTGCCACACTGCTGCTGCTGCTGTCACATCTACATTACAAGTGCGGCGCGCCTGTTTGAACTGCCTCAGAGGATAAAACTTTATTATCAGGCCTCCGCTCTGAAGTCAGGAGGAAATGACAATCCTTCTACGCTTTTATGTGGAAGGCACTTTGAGTTCAGTTTTGAGACTAGACCCAGTCTAGGTTGGATACAAAGCTAAACTAGAAAATATTTGATAAGATAATGAAGGAAGGTATTCCAGGAGTGATGAAAAAGACGAAAAATTAGGACCGTTGTTGCCATAGCGATTAACAATGTGCTTCCAACCAGCACTCATATATTGTTTGCAAAAGGAGAAAAAAAATAAACAGTTCAGTTTTATGAAGAGAATAAAATAGACATGTCCACATTAAAGGGCCTATATTACACTACCTTTTTTAATCTATGTTATAATGTTGTTTCCTCATCAAAGGTATACCGGGAGTTGTGTTTTGTTTCATCACACATGTTCAACACACAAATCCTGCATATTTAGGTGGAGTCTGTTTCACCTTGTGATGTCATGTGGCAATACAGGAATTGCTCCACTTTAAACTCTATACACCTTCACTAGAATCATTTGGGTAATTTCAGCCCTGGAATTGCCAATTTCTAGTAAACCAAAGGGAAACAAGTATACCAAAGGTAGCTGTTAACCTGAAAACTACAACTTCATGACATCACAAGGTGGACAGATCATTTTGAGCTTTGGAGATATAGACAGACTAATAATAAAGGATTACTGAAATAAGAGTCAATTTTGTGTAATATAGGATCTTTAAAGTGTGTATCATTTTTTTCTGATCACAGTGCTGATGTCTCTCAGTAGTTGTATGCCCTTACTACTTCACGGGGCCTGCTAGCAGTTGGCACACTCAGGACTGAGGAGCAGTGCACCTCTCTTCTCTGGACCTGCACCATGTCATAAGTGTGCCAGATGAATTATTGAGCTCTGATGACACTAGCAGCCTCCTGCCCTGCTAGAGAGAGGACATAGATTACAAACAGAAAGGACAGTGGAGACAAGAGTTAGTGTTTGACATCTGAGTACTTTCATCATTTTAAAGGTCCTATATTACACTTTTGTGAGTTTTAAGCCATGTTAGAATGTTGTTACCTCCTCAAACACATACCTGGAGTTGTGTTTTATTTCATTCATACATGTTTGAGTAACAATTTACTATTAGTCTGTCTAGATCTTCAAATCTCAAAATGCACTGTTCCACCTTGTGATGTCATGTAGTGGTAGTTTTCAAATTAACAGCTCCTATTAGCTCTAATTCAGTAGAGATGGATTATTCCAAGACTGAAATTATCCAAATGATTCTAATGAAGGTGGATGGAGTTTAAAAAACACAGAGGAGAATTTCCTGTATCACCACATGACATCACAAGGTGGAACAGAGTGTTTTCTATTTGAGACCAGAAGTCCTAAATATGCAGTGTTTGTGTGTTAAACATGTGTGAATGAAACAAAACACAACTCCAGGTATGTTTGTGATGAAGAAACAACATTATAACACAGATCAGAAAATAAAAACTGCAGCCAGTATAATGAAAATGAAACTCAATTCACTGTAGGCTTAATAAAGCTGCTACTGTAATATAATAAAATAGTTCCTTTAAAAACTACAGTGCTAATGGATGACGTTAATTGCCTGTTGTTGGCGTAGAAACAGTTGACTTTGTAGAGCAATAACCAATAACACCTCCTCAGAGTTCCCAGAGCAGCAGCTTAGTGGCATTTACCAAACTGTTGAATCAAAAATGTGCCTCATAGATTTGAAGCTGTTTCTCTGTGTGTTATGAAAGTCAACAGCGTAAAGCCTTGTTTTACAGCAGAGATTACACAAACAGTGATGAGCTCCAGATAATTAGAACAGTGTGTGTGTTTGAAGATAGAGGAGTCACACCATGGCACTGGAGTGCTTCCTTTCCGCTTTGTTTCAGCTCACATCTTTCAAAAGAATAAAAGACAAATTGTGCTTATGTTGTTTTTTGTTTTTCCTCTGAAGATGGAGCTTGTTCTCTTGACCATGTAAACAGCCATAAATGCCTAAAGCTAGCAAAGCTTGATAGGGAGATGTGCCAAATACAAAGTCTGACCCTTTCAAACTCTTTACTTTGAAAAGTGCGGCCTGGAACAGTGCAGTTTGTGTCCAATCCACCAGCTTGTTAATGTTATTACAGAATCTCCACAGATGGCTGTAAAATGCTGCCGTTTGGTCCAGAGCCACTGACCAAGGGCCTTTTCCAAAAGTCTGTATGTCTGTGCACTCCTCTGAGTCCAGCGAGTGTAATTAGTAATTGATTTTACAATCTTTGCTGACCACAGCTCGGTCACAGAGCTGGATACAGCACAGGTCAGCTTCCTGTTAGCATCGACCGCTAACACTGGACAAATAGTTGTGGAGGAGAGCACAACAGACTTTTTCTATAGAAGGACCTTATGCCAAAAATAATCTGATTGGAATACAACTATTGTTAGAAGGTTATAACAGACTATTTTTGACTGTGCTTGGGGGGAGTGGACATAGTTTTGTTGTGACTGAATACTTGAAAGAATTTCCATTGATCCTATTCAGATAGGCCTTCTTTACCTAAATCACTTAAGACTTGGCCAGTTCCATAGGCTGCTATATAGTACGGGTTCTCAAACTTTTACAACTAAATACCACCAGATCTAAACCAGGTCTAAAAACAGACTATTCCTTCTTCTTCTATTGGACCCTCTTCCTATTAATTATTATTAGAGGGACACATGTAAGGCTTCTTATCCCAAGCCCCCAAATTTCTGTTGACGGGCCCGATTCTAGGTCTAAACAATAGGGCTAAACCAGGACTAAAAAGGACAACGCATGCTATATATAGTAGTTCTAAATAAGGTCCAAACCAAAGAATGAGAAGAATTGTAGACTAAATTGACAGTTTGAGAACCACAGCTATATATGATTCAAGATGGTGTATACACAAAAAGTAAGGTGCAACAACACAATTGGTACTCTGACACAATGGAATAAGTCAGCAGCAAACTAATCTGCATTTATAAACAGCCTCTGTCTGACTGTGCAGTGCCACAAACCCATTCAAACATACAGACAGTATATGAGTGGAAATCTGGCATAATAAAAGTTTGAAACTCACTGAACCACAAAATGAGCAATTACATTACACCCTTTGCTGATTAAACCAGGCATTGGGGTGTAGCAGGGTGCCCTCACATGTATTGGTCTTCTGGTTGGTTTTCTATGTTTGACTCGGGCTGAAGTCTGCCATGGCTAAGTGTCTGATGCACAGTCTCTCAAAAACCATGTTTGAATGGAGCATTAAACTGCAGTAGTGAGATGGGTGTTTGTTCTAGGGACTTTTTATTGGATTTATGTCACACTTGTGAAGTTGGACCATGAGCAGGTTTTGACACTGGGGCTGGAGATACTTTATTTTCTTTTTGTCTCTAAACGGCTCTATTTATTGGATTGACTAGTTGATTTTATGTCACCATTTGCAGCACTTTGGAAACTAGAAATAAATTGGATTAGACACTTTACGAATAAGTATTGTCTGCTATTTCTTTTTCTATTTTTTGCTGTTATGTGAAATTGCACTCAGGCTACACAGTTTTATTTTTTGTCTTTGCCTACTATACAGACTGCGATGCTTAAGATTAAATACATTATTTTTCTTCACTTTGCTGAAATGTGAGTTGTTTTTGGGGAACAGGTGACTTGAGTGTTGAGAAATAGGTAAAAGTTAAAAAAATGCATTGTGTTTTGTCTTCCAAATGCAACAGTTATGCCAAAAATCCACTGATCAATTGGCACAGTGATCTGATCTCTATTGGGCATGTACAGTAAACACCCCAAAAATCAGATCTAATCATCAAGTTATTTGATTACTCAATTAAATGTTTGAAGGTTGCTGTCATGCTGCTGGACCTGTGTGACTTGATTAAATGCTTTTATCATCAATAACACCACATTTATATTTATCACCCAATGGTCATCTGTCACTGGGGTAAGCCTGATAGCTCTTCTCTCACCTGACCAGCCAGCCAACATTCAAAACAAAATATAAAACTTAATATACCTGCAATAAATAATAGTTTGGTGCTTTCATTGTTGATTCTGTAAAATCTGCATTTCTCAGTCTGTTGTTTTCTTTCCTCTTTTTTTGTGTAAACCGCCATGTTGGTTTTGCATGCATCTCTCTGATTGGTTAATCCACCTATCAATTTATTTTATTTATTTATTTTATGTATGAGACAAGGACAGTGCACAATATACATTAACCTTAACATAGTGATGCATTGTGCCAGGTTGTAGCACTAGAGCTCATTTCCACCTGTAGGCCCTGGTGCATGTTTTTTAGGTACGCTCTGGAATCAGGGAGACAGGATGCAGCTCCAAATTCACTCGTCTTTGTATAGTTTTGTCAAAGTGTGTGGTTCAGGCTGGTGAGGTAAGCTCTCTCCTGTACTAAGTGAGTTGGACCCAGACACTCAACTCTTTTGTCCTTTACCTGATGAAAATGTGTATGAAATATGCACAGTTGTTTATATACACCTTGTTATATGTACCTCTGAACACCTTGTGCCCATAAACCATCTTGTACAGAACATACAGCTCTTCTTTATGTCTGTGTGTGTCTGAAATGAGAGCTGCAGCTGACAGAGCAGCCTGTGCCTGATCTTTATGTCAGTTTGTTTTGTGAGCTCTTGTTTTGGCTCAGAAAAAGACATGTTGCATCTCATATAGTGCGTTTTTATTCTTCAAACTCTTAATATCCTGCTGCAGATAGTGTTGTCACATTGTTATCATGGGGTCATGTAAACAGAGCCAGGGCATCAGGCAGTCCAATATGCACCCAAACAAAAACACTAAGAAAACAGCAAGCAAATGCACACCCCTCTCTAAACTCATTTTCTCATGTACTTTGTTAAAATGCATACGACAGGTTTTGACCATTCTCTAATTTTGACTTAATTGTGTGTGATAATGCCTGTTGTAAATATAAAGTATAGTTTTATTGATTGATGATTTCAACAAAATAAAAGTCCTTTCATATAGTTGTATCTATCAAATATTTTTTGGCCTAGTGTACTACATGGTTGCTAGGTAACAGTTACAGAATACCCTAGCCTGATGCCATGATTTCCAACCAGGAAGTACATTTTAAAACCTAAAAAATGGCTAAACTGGGGAAAAAAATTGAAATCTGTAATAAAATCTTAAATTTAATGATCTTAATTGTGTTTTAGTCAGATGAGTGGTCAAACCTGTCATAGGCACTTTAAGAGGTATTCCCCACTAAAATATGAAATAATAATGCATTCAAAAGTGCGTAGAACAGGCTAAATAATGCATAATAGCTCATTTAAAGTGTTTGCATTCGTCTAATTGACTGATCCTTATGCATGCCACACCACTGCTATTGGAGCCAGAGCAGTCATTTAGCTTGGAGCACCACTTGACCATTTCTGACAGCATCAGAGCTTCAATTAAAGCAAGGTCAAAATCAGCCCACCCATACTCTTCACACAACGTACACCAGAGCACACACTAATATTACAAATACTAAGCACTCAGCAGCCACCGGACCTCACTGCTCTGACAGGGTTTCTACAGCATCCACACACATGAATAAGAGGGAAAGTCAAACTCTGTGCTGTGCTGTTGTATGCCTCTCCACAGGTCAACAAGAAAAAGCCACTGCCCATGTTTTTATCGAGGGGGCAAACAAAGTGAAGGGCCCTTGTACCACTGACAGCAGAGAAGATACAGAACACAAGCTGAGGGCCATATGCAAAACAGATTCACATATAGCGTCACTGGTGTCGGAGTATTTATCTGATCATCATCTGATTTCTGGAGTTATTCCATTTTTGAAATGTCACATTGGGGGTGAGTTATCTGATTTCTTTCTGATTCTCCTGTGCGGGTTTTGTGAAGGAAATTATGCAAGATGTTAAAGATTTAAGTTATTTAATCATCCATCCATTACATCTGTAAAGCTCAAAATGCTCAACTCCACCTTGTGATGTCATGTAGTGGTAGTTAAGTTAACAGGTGGTAGTAGTCAAGTTAACAGGTACTTTTTACCTTTCAGGTGAAGCAGAGATAGGCAATTCCAGGTCTGAAATCATCTAAATGATTCTAGTGAATATGAATGGAGTTTCTTGTATTATCACACGACATCACGAGGTGGAGCAAAGTGTTTTTAGTTTGAGAGAACTAAGCCTAAATATGCAGGGTTTGTGTGTTAAACATGTATGAATTAAACAAAACATTGCTCCAAGAAACAGCATTATATATAGATCAGAAAATAGCGCAATATAGGTCCTTTAAGTTATCTGATTATTCTAGTTATCTCTGTAATAATATTGTTTAAGTTGCCATACTGAGGCACTATATGTACGATGTCAGACAGTGGGCAGACCCAGGATCAGAACAGTGTTGACGTGAAACTTTACACAATACTCTACACACATACCTCTGTGCTGTGTCTGCTGCTCTGACCCTCCTCCTCTTCTGATTGTTTTACTTGCTCTCCTCCTCTCCTTTTCCGTCATGGTAAAGAGCACATGAATAAAACATGACATTATTCTAGCCACGAGTCCAGAGTGTTTGGACGCTTCAGTAAAGAGTTTGAGTCAAGTGGTGCTGAATCAGAATCAGAAAAACCTGTATTGCCATTTTCAGTGAGTAGCTCTTATAATATCATATAAAAGATGAGAATATGTGAGCGACCTCCAAGCAGCCTCGTCCGTGACCTTGAGCTTTGCGTTCACAGACATAGATATACGTGGTTCATGGTCTGCACATGGTAACAATTGGTTCATGTTTGTATCTTGGATGGTGAATTCACATGGCAACTTTTCTTAAAACACAGTAATTCCTTGTCCGTAAAATGCTTGAAGTAGCCATGTATGACAAAAGAGATCATTACTGTCTATGAATGAAGAAGAAACAATACAGATTTCCAGTTTGACAGCTGGGTCTCCCTGTATACATCTCAGTAGGGATGGTTAGCAAGCCACATCAAACAAGTCTGCATACACTGAGAGAAGCAGCCTACAGTA
This sequence comes from Taenioides sp. WSHXM2023, assembly GCA_029959045.1. NCBI lineage: Eukaryota > Metazoa > Chordata > Actinopteri > Gobiiformes > Gobiidae > Taenioides > Taenioides sp. WSHXM2023. The sequence goes on from CM057094.1 coordinate 18,683,143, forward strand.
TATAAGCTTACAAATATGGAACCTGCAGATTTAGAATGAGATTAAAGGGCCCGTATTATGCTATTTTCTGATCTATGTTATAATGTTGTTTCCTCATCACAAATGTACCTGGAATTTTGTTGGTGTTTTGTTTCATTCACACGTTTTATAATACAAGAAGTGCACTACTGTTTTTAAACACATACATTGTCAGTAGAATCACTTGAATAATTTCAGCTCCGCAATTGCCACTCTCTACTAAACAAAAGGTAAAAAGTAGCTTCTAACTTGAAAACTACCACTACATGACATCCAGTGATGGGAATAACGATGTTAAAATAAACACTGTTACTAATGGCGTTACTTTTTTCATTAAAGGGTAATCTAATTACCTTTTCTATTGTTACAACGCCGTTACCTTTACCAACACACCATTACTGTGTGTTACTGAAGCTACTCTTTGAAGCTGTCATCCAACTTGGCTCACACAGACACAGGAGCTGCAAATGTGTGTTTTTTTTCCCTTTGGTGAGGGCGGAGGGGAGGGGCTAGATAACCACCTAAGTAATGATGACTGGCTAAGGTAGAGTAAGATTTCATGTTAAGCCAACCAGAGACATCAGGTGGGCAGGTGTTTATACATACAACATCCCCTAAGGGCTTGACCACCCTGCAACAGCAACCAGAGAATTTCAGTTTCAGTTTACAATAATCCACAGTTTTAATTTGAAAGGGGAATCAGCATGTAACAAGGATGGGGAAAGTCCGCTAAGGGGTTTGTTAAAAAGTTAAAAACTTAGAGGGCTCGTCCAGAAGTCCCGGCGTTTGGTTGGCTAGTGTGGCTACGTGGTGAGCACTTGACGACTGGCACGGCTGGTGTGGCGCCTTGTCCCCAGCATGCCCCAGTTTCACTCACGGCGCGGCCGACGCATCTTAGGTCTGCCTGGGACCTCGTATTGACAAAGAGACGACAAGATGTGAGAGAGAGTCAAAACAAATATTCCGTCCAAACAAAATGAAATCTAACTAAACACCCAATTTAACATCCCTTTAGTATTTTGTGAGTCGTATAAGTACCATGTGATGAACAGCTTCCTACTAACCTGGACAAAGAGACGACAAGGCGAGAGAAAGAGAAGGTACACAGGGTTTTTAAGCAGGAAGCACCGCCCCTGTACAGCTGCCACTACAAGGCCATTGGCCCACGCCGAACAAGGAAAAGTCACCCGGAAAGAAACCACACCCAATTAAAGTGGCAGGAGGAAAAGATACTCAGCTACCCCTGTTACATACACGAACCTAGCACATAGCAGCACACACACTATACAAGACTATCAGAGATGGCGAGTCACAGGGAAAGATGACGTTTTTGAGGTGGAAATACAGGCACTACTTTAAAAGGTAAAAATGTACATGTACAACACCTCTGACACCAGTAATGATGATATGAGGCCAGGTGCTGTTAATGTGAGCTCCTCTAACAAAGAAGGACATGGAGCCACGCCGTCCAAGCAGCAAAACCAGGATTTTTCTGTCCCGGTTACACAAAAACTTGTGACACATACAGAACTTAATGAATTGATAGGCAGGTATGTTGTTGAAAACATGCTGCCGTTGTCAACAATTGATTCAGACTCCTTCAGAGCCCTCATAGACAAAATACCGAGGAGAGGAGGAGCCGGTCCTCCGTGCAAAAAGACATTTTCTAAATACATTGATGCTGAGTACGTTAAAATTAACATCAAGCTCAAAAAAGGATTTGAACAGTAAGAATATGTCTATACCGCAGACATCTGAACTGCACATAATAAAAGCTATCTTGGCATTACTGCACATTGGATACATCCAGAAAACATGGAACGAAGGAAAGCTACCCTGGCATGCAGACGATTCAAGGGCTGTCATACCCATGACAGTATTGCAACTGAGCTTGATAATATTCACTCATCCTATGGCATTTCCCACAAAATAACATCTGTCATGGATAATGGCTCTAATTTCGTCAATGCCTTCAAAAAGTATCAGCCAGTCAAGGAGGATGACTCTGAGGATGAGGTGACTTTTATGAACATTAATGATGTCTTACAAAACAGTGTGGGTGATGACAGTGATGATGATGTTGTGATTACTTTGCCACCACATCAGAGATGTGCATCACAGACATTAAACCTTGTTTCATGTACTGATGTTGATGAGTGGATTCTCTCAAGACCAGAAACAAAAGTAGTATACAGAAGTGCTATGACAAAATGCACAGCCTTATGGAATAAGGCTAGCCGTTCGACAGTGGCCGCAGAGACTGTGGATGATGTCATTGCAAGGAAGCTGGTAGTCCCTTGCACTACGAGATGGAACTCTTTTTATGATGCCCTTGCTTGAATCTGTGTGATCCCTATAGTCGAGCTGAACACCATATCCTCTAAGTTCGGGTTGAAAACCATTACAGAAAGAGAGCATCAGTTCCTCAGGGAGTACTATATGACAGTGAACCAACTAACAGTAGCCTTAGACATTCTTCAGGGAGAGGACAACTGTTTCTCTTACCCACGCTGGAGACACTGATGTTCAAGACCTTAGAGCTGAAGTGAGGCCTGCAAATCCTCATTGACCTTCCAGAGGCAATTGTTACAGTAAGAACTAGTATTTATTTTTTTTAAATATGTTAAATACGTCCATACATTATAAAAAAAAAATTATATATATATATATATATATATATATATATATATATATATATATATATATATATATATATATATATATATATATATATATATATATATATATATTTAAATTATGCTCATAATGCGTAATGCTGTGTGTGTGTGTGTGTGTGTGTATATGTGTATGTAAATAGTCAGTATAATATGTTCTTTGCATTATATGTCATTTCAGGTGATAAAAACAAGATGTTCAGAGGTGCTGGAAAGCGAGAACGCTATCTTGGCTACTGTGACTCTGCCCAGGTTTAAACTACGTTGGCTGCGGACAAAGGACAAGAAGAACAAGGACAAGGCAAGTCTGCTGTCAGAATGCTGTAAAAGTGCTCGAGACGAAGACCAGCAAATAGGTACTACCAGCACACCAATATGTACCGACTCAACCACAGAGGATGAGTTCTTTGCCTTTGATGATGATGAGAATGACACTTCTGTTACTGCTGAAAGTCAAGTCACGCATTACTTCAAATCAGGAGCACAAGGGATGGACTCTCTTCATGGATTTCCACTGATAAAGAAAATTTCACTCAAATACAAAGCAGCCACTCCATCCACTGCTCCCGTAGACAGAGTGTTTAGCCTGGGGAAGCTCGTTTTCACTCCAAAGAGAAACAGGCTCTATGACCTTAAGTTTGAAAAGCTTCTACTTTTAAGATATAATCACTGGTTTAATGGCTAAGATGGTGAGATGACTGGGTTGGCTGGTTGGATGAATGAATGCATGCATGGATGGATGAGTGTTAGGAAGTAGTGTATGGATGGATAGATGAATGAATAAATGTTTAGAAATTCATATACACTTTCAATACTATTTTAAAAGCACTTCTGTTAAACTGTTTACTTTTCTTTTTAAGAACATACTTGGAGCACTGTATGTCCACCAGTTGTCTTAAGCTGTGTGAAAGTGTGATTTATTTAATTTACACTATAGAGTTTAAAGCACTTTGTGCAAAAGAGCACAAGAGAAACTCCACAGACCTACTTTTTTAGGATTTCAAAGCTTAGGATTAGATCTCAATCTCTATTCATGGCTTTCGTTTTCACCATGATATTTTGATATCTGAATCCATTTCAGATTTACTGAATTAATAAATGTTTGAGGTAGAACATAGACAGGTACAGAATGAAATAAAGATGTAACTGTTAAACTCACATTGTTAAATTGTTTACTTTTGTGAAGAAGAGAATACTTCTATGTCCACCAGTTGTCTGAAATTGTGAAAGTTTGATTTATTTAATTTACACCACAGCGAGTTAAAAGCACTTCATATTTAAACGGTTTACTGTTCAGATGAAGAAAATACTTGAAGTACAGTTGTATCAGTTATTAAAACCTCTGTGCAGGTACCTGTCTTTGCTGTTCTACCTATGCACCTGGCTTGTGATTTGAAAAAAATCCAAATTCAATTCATTAAAAAAAAAAAAAAAAAAAAAGGAACGCAATAGTTACTTTCTCTGGTAACACGTTACTTATATACTAGAGTAACTCAGATACTAACTCAGTTACTTTTTGGGAGAAGTAACTGGTAACTATAACTAATTATTTTTTCAATGTATCGTGCACTGATGACATCACAAGTTGAACCAGAGCATTTTGAGCTTTGGAGATGTGTGAATGAAATTAAACACAACTCCAGGTATGTTTTTGAGGAGGTAACAACATTCTAACATGGCTTAAAGCTCACAAGAGTTAATTTTGCATAATATAGGACCTTTAAATACGAGATCATGGGCCAAAGATGGAATTTAATATTGAAAGGACATAATAACTAAAAACATTCTTGTCCATGAGGTGTGCTCTGGTTTTGGTTGCGCCCTGGTCATTAGTAAGCAGAGCACACAGACGACTCAGATCCACCTGTGCTCCACTCACATCCATCTTCTCACTGCTTTCTGTAAATCCTCTCTTTTCTCTCGTCACCTTGTTTTCCCCCATTCTCTCTTTCTCTCTCTCTCTGCAGTACCTCAGCAGTCTAAGAAAGCACCTACGTAAGGGATAACAGATCCATCAAAATGCTAAATGTACTTTATCTGTGATGGCATATTCAGCAGAGTGTAACATGTGCGCACAGGGCAGGCCCATTCAGAAATACTAATATTGTTTTTAGAATGCTGAGCGTAATGTGTTCACAGACAGGTGGTAAACAACAACAACCTGTGGTAATGACAGTTCACTCTGAACCACAATTCTACTCTTAAGACTATTGGAGGTTGTTGGAATATAGAAAAATCATGTTTACCATTAAAGAGGCTTTCATCTAATTTTATTTAATTTAAACATTAATTTGCCATTTCTTTTTCATAAATTGTGCATTGTGATTGTATAATTACACTTTTGACTAATGCCTAATGGAGTGCAACACTTGAGTGATCACAACAGCCCTGTTTACAGAGAACGTAACTTCATATGTATTTCTATGAAATCTGATAATAGATCTAGTTCTGACTGCTCTGATCCCATCAGTGTCTTCTCACTCTCACACGGAGGTCTTGAGTCCAGTCTCTACCATGCTCTTAACTGTAGTGGAAGTCCCAGGAGCTCTTCAGTTGGACTGGATCAGTTTGTTCATTGGATGACATTCTTCCTACAGCAACATGTTTTTGTCTCCATCAGTAAAAGCACAGCCTTGAGAGACTGAGCAGGAAACAGCATAAGTCTGTGTGAGGGGCTGGAGATGACAGTCAGACAAATCCAAGAGGACAGAGTGAGCAGCCTCTGCTATAGAAAGTGTCTGTGCGAGTGTGTGTGTGTGTGTGTGTGTGTGTGTGTGTGTGTGTGTGTGTGTGTGTGTGTGTGCGTGTGCGTGTGCGTGTGAGAGAGAGAGAGAGCGCAGCTCAAAGGACTACTGCTTCTCACACACACTCACACACACACTCACACACACACTCACACACACACTCACACACACACACACTCACACACACACTCACACACTCTCAGTGCTCCAGAGCTCAACACAAAGGCTTTACAAACACCATGCAACAGGTAAAGAAACACAAGGACAGTGCAAAAAGGAAGGGTTTCTGGCCTTTTTAAAATGATTCATTAATAAATAAATGCAATAATATACATTATAGATGTGTGGTATGACGAGGTGTGGTGCAGCACGTGAATTCTGTGCCATCATGACAATATGAAACCCCTTTTGCAGTTCCTATGAAGCCTGGTGTCCACTTTTTATTGTCTCATAAGATTATTGGATGTCACAGTGTGACATATAAACTGTACACAGCACAATGTTGCACATGACCAAAGTTTGTCTGAGTGGCTATCATGTGTGCTAACGTCACTAATTATTATGGTTAGCTAAGGCTAGCACTACTGCTAACTCTGTTTTCACATCTGTGAAAGGTAGTAAATGGGGAAAGGGGAAAATTAGAGAAATGGTCCCAGTTCATGCCTGAAATTTTCTACTGTTACTGTTTGTCACATTTGATAGAGACTGATCACAGACGCAGTGACAGGAGGGCTCAGTCTGCGACCAAGACTCCAAAACATTAGACATGCTTGATATCAGTCACAGCTCCTCTTTGGTTGTACGGAAGTTCTAAGATTAATCGTTATTTTTCCCACAATCAGGAATCTTTTGCTGCAGACGGCCAAAACTGTGCAGTGGACACCCGACTTTATTGTTTAAGTGTTCTCTGTCCATCCTTTTTTATTTATTTATTTTACCTCTAAAACAACAATTTTAGTCTTAATCCTCCTGCAAAAATATAAATAGAATTAAATTAGAATCAACTGATGAGCATGTACAAACTGATGAAACAATGAAGATACAACACTCTACTCTTTGCTAAAAAAAAAAAAAAAAAAAATACATGATATGGGCCTAATTGAATCTTTCTTCTGTCTCTCTCTCTCTGTATGATCATTTTAAACCAGAAACCTCCAGCACTTGATTCACAGCATGTGGTATTTAGCAGCAGCCACAGCTCTGCATTGTTATCTGTTGGCTTTTAATTGGGTGGATTTTTTTTTATTTGAGCATAAACAGGACTGCATATTTGAGCATATCAATCCAAACCCACACTAGGATAATAGTCTTATATGCCACATCGATCTTTCACTGAACTTGGCTCATCACCCAGTTTAATTTGCTTAGTCCGATACAGTGGTCACCAGCCTTTAGGATAGTCTCACTAAACTCACATACAAAAAGAAGGGCTGTTCTGCTGGTAGATAATTGTGTGCTGTTGACCTCAGAATGAAGTAAGGCTGCAGGTTGCTTAAAGGTGTACTATGTAACTTCTTGGTCACATGTTTGTTTCTATGGAGATGTCATTGCGCTGCCTGGAATGTACCATGAAGAAAAGAATTTGACAGACCCTCCACTAGAAACACAATGCACCTTTAAGTTAAACATGAGGTATAATTTTGTGCTGTCTTGTTCAAGGGCACTTTGCACTGTCTCAGTTCTGGTGTAGGGAGCCTTGTTCTGTGCTGTAGTGAATGCTTTCAGTGTCTCAAACATTCGAGTGAGTTATTCTGCTCCATAACTTCCTTCACACATCCAGCCTGGCGTCGCTCCTAAAGCTCTCCCTAACCTTACACAGGGCTGCAGAGTGGTGGCTCTTCACAGACTGTAGTCCACTGCCTGCACAAAATGCATTAGCATTTAAATGTAAGTGCCTGCAGTGATCATACATCAGAGCAGAGGATCTGTCTGTTTGAGAACTTTAGAGAAGATGTTCTTTTTACCCACAGTGAAGTCTGCACTGCCACTCAAATAACACTTTGGGCCTACTTTAAGTGAATATTTAAAAGCAAATATTTTCAACAGGCTGTGTTAAGTTTCAGTATACTTAAAATAGTTTACATAAAGTTTCACCATACTTTGTCATATTTTGCTGTAGAGTTTTGATTGTTCTTTTTTTTTGTCATGGGTTATCACAATCACTTGCTACTTACTGATTTTTTTCTTCCTGTGTCAAAGCATTACATTACTTTTTTTTTTTTTTTTTTTTCCTGTGGCACACTTTTAAGTAGTATATGTCCCAATATGCAGCTGTATGGACATATTCCAAAGGGCTAAATATGAAGTTTCCATGGTGAAGAATAGTCAGGTACATAGTTACAATACAACAACCTTCATTTCTTGCTATCATAGCAGAGTTTAAAGTTAAGCCTGGTGAACACTGTTGGAAATGAAAAATGCTGTAAAGCATATTGTGTGTTTTGTTCATCAAGGTGGCTTTGTAACAAACACTGAGGTGCCCATTTTAAGTGTTTACTGTTTTTAGCTGTTTGATATGAAATAGCAACATTGTGCTGGTATTTTTTGTACAATTAAATTACCCTAGAGACCGTTGTTTACTGTGATAAGAGCCAAACAGCGATGAAGCTGAACATGATGTGAGTGCTGAGTAGAAAATAATCATTGGGAAAAATAGCCCCCAGTGGCTTCTGCAGGAGCTCAGACTTCAGCTCCAGAGTGGAGCTTCTCTGTACAGCACAATCCAGTCTGATTTTCAGATGTGTTTCAGTTCGACCGATGTTAGACATGTTACAAAGACAATCCACTACAGACAACATGTTTTATGATCAGGAGTTAGGTCGCAGTCTTTGAATTCACATCAGATAATGTCCCAGATAAGTCTTGTTTTGTCTGACTCATTCATGTTGTCATGGTGATCTGCCTATGTTAGTCATGAGCCATGTTGTATGTTGTACATCAGTGCCAGGCTCACACCTACAGAAAAGCAATAACGGCCAGATGAGGAATGAGGAGCCTAGTGGAAAGTTAAAACACCCATTGCTTAAAGAGCAAAACTGATAGAGCATTTAGTGCCAATGTTATCATTCATGAAAACACACATTATTTATTTCTTGCTTGTACAGTTGAGCTTCACTATGGATCCCCAGTGCTGTTGGTACACCATAACCCTCTTACGGTGGCGGGAGCAGCTTAAACATTTATTACACCAGTCAATAGCCAATCCGTCTGCTCCAAGTTTCTCCTACCCGCTCCTTTTATCACTGATTGTTGAACAATGACTGAGCGATGAAATATTGAATGTATAGCTCTGGGCTTTATTTATTGATGGTGTCGCACTGATGCATGCTGGGATTTAGTGGGAGCCTTTGATCCTCCGGCTCTGGGTGCGTTTGATTTCACACGCTTTTCTCACAGCTGAATGTGACACTGACAGATGTGAGCTGGGACTGCAGTCTGTGCAGGGCCGGAGCAAGGCCGAGCGGGGTGTGTTTGGTGATGTAACGGGAGCTCATTACCAGACCTGACAGAGCTCATCAGTGTCAAGAGTCTGACTCAGGGAGGGGCTGCACCACAGGCTCAGAAGACAATCCTCCAACACTTAAACATGGAGAGTTTATACCTATTCTTATGAATGGGGACCAACAGTAGATGGTAAAATGGGCTTTCTGTTGCAACCACTTAGAAAAAACTGTGTCCCTTGGCTACTTACAGTCAAGAACACTGTAAGATATGCCAGATCCCACAAATGAATGTCATTGTGTCCCTAGGCTAGTGACTTAACTCCCCGTTGCCCCTAGTGTCTGTGTACACTGGTGTATGAATGTGTGTGTGAATGGGTGAGTGGTTCCTTGATGTAAAGAGCTTTGAGTGCCTTGAAGGTGGATAAGCGATATATAAAATGTGATCATTTTGAGTGTGCTTTTCATATGAGTCAGTGAGGTGTGTAAACCACAATCAAATGTCGTCTCTCTGTCTCCTTTACAAATACAGGTCAATGTGAGTGACCAAGCCAACACTACGCAACCATGCAAGATAAAAAACAGTTGGTCCCCTTCACTTAAGGTGCATTACACAACTTTTCTTGTGGGGGGTCCGTCACCTGCTTGTCTCCATGTAGATGTTATTATTTTGCCTGGAATGTTCCATGGTATGACATTAAACACATCTCTCTAGCATTTATTCATTATGGGTGTTTATATTGCTCATAAATATAATAATTATCTCTGTGAATAAGGTTACCTCTCCACAGATTTGGCCTGTAATGTAGCCTATAGTTGTCTCTCTACTGTGGAACATTCTAGACAAAGTAATAACATTTCAATGAAGACAAGCAGATGGCAGACCCTCCAGTAGAAAAGTTACGCAGTGCACCTTTAAACAGTGAAAAATCCACAGGCACGCATAGTTGATATGCAGGCTGTGTCTAATTGACTACAGTGAGAAGGTAATTGAAGGTAAGTAACTGACTATGAGAGCTTGACCACTGCCCAGGAGCATAGATGTCCACTCTGTTACTGTCCTCTCCCCAGACACTTCCTACACAGTCTCACTCTGCTCTGAGGACATTAACTGCCGCCTTGAACTAATCATTATCAAGACAAAACAAATGCTCCATTATATTCCTTGTGCTGTGTAATTTTAATCATCTCCCATAAAAGAATCCTATCTGCGCGGAGATAGAGAATGAATAAAGGAGAATTGCTTATCCTTTGGCGTGTGTGTAATATTCCCTCAGGAAATGTTCTGTTAGTGCAATAAGTGGGATGTGCGCTAAATTATTTTCAAACTTTTTTGGTTACTAAATTACATATTTCCCCACAGGCTCTTTGTAAAGTCCATAAATGCGGCGAGTTGTTCATTGGAGCCGTGCGTGGTTGTGCCGGTGCTTGCTGGGAAGTGAATGGCTGGTATTTGGACAGAAGGCAGTGGGAGTTTGTGTCTACTTGTTTTTCATGCCCCATTGCTTTAGCTGTTAGCATGCTCGCGCGCCTCGCCACAGCTTAGATGATTATCAACACTCCACGTGGAAATGACAGATTCTTCCACTTTATTAACTCTAACTGTAATTTCCCAGCAGGACCACTGCAGGACATAGCACAACTATATAAGCATCATGCACAAGCAATAAGCACTTCAAATATACATTCAGATCAAGCAGAAATGTATGCAAATTCAGAAACATTGGTGTTATGCAAATTCAGAAACACTGGTGTTAATAATAAAGGATTACTCAAACATGTGTGAATCAAACAAAACACAACTCCATGTATGTTTTTGATGAGGTAAAACAGCATTATAACATGCTGGCTTAAAACTCACAAGTCAGATCACCTTCAAGCAATTTAGATGACAGCTAATATATTTCCAGAGCACACATTCAGGGTCTACAACTAGAATCTCTGAAACACTGGAGTGCAGAGTGAGGCTTTCCTAAAGATGGAGGTGATAGTGGCTGTGCATGAACAGAGCTGGGATGACCCGGCGAGCAGCTACACAACAACCATCCGTTACAGCCCCTGTCGACAGCTTTAGGTTCAGCCTGAAAGATTCTCCCCGATTTAAAATACTGCTCTGTGCACCACTGTCAGCTGCTCAGTCCCACTCACTGATACATGGAGTTCCAGTTTACATTTTGGTGAAGTTTATAATTTCGTGGTTGGACATGGGCAGCAGATATTTCGTACATACAGCAGAGGTAATTCCATAACTGTTATCAGCAGTCATAATGCTAACAAAGGCCGAAACACAAATTACACAATACATAAAAACTATAACACCTTTATTTTGTTAAATGAAGACTTACACTCACCTAAAAAGAGCTTTGCATATACATTGTCTCAGGATTTTTCATACTGTTGACATGGGAAGGTATTATGTTTTAGATCTTACTGTCACTTCCTGTATTTTTGTAATTTTCTTCTCAACTTTTTACACAAACGTCCAATTAACTGATGTAAAACGATGGTACACTTTAAAGGTAATAAGGGCTCCGCCACCTGCTTGTCTCCATGGAGATGTTATTTCTTTGCCTGCAATGTTCCATGGTATGACTTTAAACATTTCCATCTAGCATTAGACTGGTGTTTCTATTGCTCAAAAATACAGTAATTTCTTGTCTCCCTTGTGATAGACAGGCTTCATCTATACTGTGGAACATTCTAGACAAAGCAACATTTTCATGGAGACATCAGGCGGCAGACTCGCCACTAGAAATGTTAGGCAGTGCACCTTTAAGGCCTCTTCACCATTATTATTTAGTAAAGTTAACTGTACACAAATTCTAAACCAATAAGAATACAATGGGATAGGGACAATGTGTAAAGCCATACTACTTTTGGACAAAGTTTACTTTTATAAAAACTTCAAACGGTCATGTTTTACCCAAGCCATTAAGGTGACAGCTCTTTATACTGGGCTGGTTGTGTGCCTAAACCTTGGCCTCTCATTCCCTTTCCCTATACCTTCAATTTTCTCTAAAGGTTTGCAGTGAATGGCTTTAATGGTCAGCAGAAGATGTGGGGCTGGAGAAAGGGAACGGCCACAGACCAGAAAAAAGACATTTGAATGGAATATGTGGACTATAAATGTGATGGGCAGCTGTACGCGGCATTTATTTAGCGCTGCTCATTGGTCCGTGATGAAGCGGGCTCTGAGAGACCAGTGGGCAGGGTTTATGAGCTGTGCAGAGGGGACCCACTACAAAACAGACCCAGCTCAAAGTCAAACCTCTGCGAAATGTGTCTGAAACTGAGGATGAAGAGGATTTCAAACTAAAACTCAGATAAACACATTTAATAGCATCTAAAGTTGTCAATAGTAAACAAGAGAAAGTTCTGCCGAAGTCTGAATACAGTAAAGAAATCTATTTTGCTGGTTGAAAGGACTGTTGTGTGGGAAAGAAGTGAATCTTAAGCACTGTGCTAGATCAGCAATAATACAGGCTGCATACAATTTAACACAGCAATGTAAATTCACCATGGAAAAGGTAGAAGGTATTAGTCTCTGTTGGCAGAAATAGAAACTGTGAAAGAGGAGAGAAAAAGTACTGCTTTAAAGGGCCCATATTGCGCTATTTTCAGATCTATGTTATAATATTGCTTCCTCATCAAAAACATACCTGGAGTTATGTTTTATGAAATAAAACACATCTCATGTTTAACACACAAACCCTGCATATTTAGGCTGTGTTTTTCTCTGAAACTCTTCTCTCACACTCTGTTCCACCTTGTGATGTTATGTGGTAATACAGGAAGTGTGCCACTGTGTTTTTAAACTCCATACACCTTCACTACAATCATTTAGATGATTTCAGCCCTGAAATTGCCAATCTCTATTGAACTAAAGGTAAAAGGTAGCTGTTAACTAGAAAACTTCCACTATATGACATCAGAAAGTGGAACAGAGCATTTTGAGCTTTGGAGACATAGACAAACAAAAAATAAAAGATTACTCAAGCATATGTGAAAGCTCACAAGAGTCTATTTTGTGTAATAATTGAGTTTGACTTATTAAAATAATGAAATACTCTCTGCTCGCACACACATACTGTCCAGATTCCCTCCCACGCCCGGCCCACCAGATCAGTTTCCTCCAGAGCAAGGATTTAAGATTAACCTTGGGGTCACGTCCTCACTGTGCCCCCATCACTGTTACAGCCCACTCACATAGAGGACTTCTTTCCTTACATTTCTTTGAAGTGTTTAGTACTGCCTCAACAGTAATATTCTAATATTACCAGGCAACATGTGCTCCTGGTCCATAGACTCTTGAGTTCTACTATGGGCACATCAAACATATTTGTTACACAGTCGGAGTCTCAGTCGGCGAGTTTGTAATTGCCTTTAGTGTATGCAGAAAGTCACAACTGAATGCCAAATACAAAACATGAAATTAGAATAAATGAAGGTATCAGTGGAGCTGCTCATTTTGAAAAGTTCATAAATATAAACAGGTACAACTGAAACAATGTTATACTTCTGAGATTCTGTTTTGTATAAAATCAGAGCCGATCCTTAAGGCAGTCCCAGTCCCTCTCCTTGCATCACGCTAGCTGTGGTCTACATGTATCTGTATGGTCTAATGTTCTGCTTTTGCCACTGGAGACACAATGCACACATTAGCAAACACTGCCAAAAATATTGTAAGATTGTCCAATTGTTTAACAGTACGAATCAGCTCACCTGTTGTAGTTCCAGCTAAGTCAGTTCTTTATGGTCAGACTGTGTTAAAATCAGATCAGATTAAGTCTTAATTTGAGCAACAGAGTTTCAAACAGATTAGTGCTTCCAGTTAGCTTCATACCTCCAAGGAATGTTGATGATATCAGCTGCAAAGTATCAATAGGTTTCTACAGGTATACACTGTACTATCACTATGCTAAAACAGATATTGAATAGCACAAGGTGACAAGAAAAAGACAAAAGAATATTAGACACAAAATTTGCCCACTTCCCATTGGTGATAAGATTGTATTTCTTTGTTTTGATCTACTATATTTAAATCCTCTATATTGCACAAAATGTACTCTTGTCAGCATAACATACTCAGGGTTGTGTTTTATTTCATTCACACATCCTTGAGTAACCTTTTAAGATTTGTCTGTCTACATCTCCAAAGCTCCACCTCGTGATGTCATTAAGCGCTAGTTGAGTAGTTAACAACTACTTTTTAATTTTTGTTTTGTAGAGATGGGCAATTCTAGGGCTGAAATTATCCAAAGGTTTCTAATGAAGGTGTATGGAGTTTAAAAACACAGTGGAGCACTTCCTGTAGCACAAGGTGGAGCAGAGCGTTTTCCGTTTGAGAGAAAAACTCAGCCTAAATATGTAGGATTTGTGAGTTAAACGAAAATAGAAATATGGGCCCTTAAAAAAAAAAAAAAAGATTATAGTCAGATAACTCCTTGCATAACAATGTGAGACTGTTATCTCTCTTTCCTCCTCAAAAACTCAAAGACTCACAAATCCATTGCAACGCAACAAACCAACAGACAGACTTCCTGACACATTCACGAGTACATTCACCACAGGGAAGCACACACGGGTAATGGGCTGAAACAAGCCGAGGTCTGAGAAACACAAGCTGGAGCTCTGCAGGGGGCTCCACAACACTGGCCCCAAATACAGACAGAAAAAATGCCCTGAACAAATTGATATGGCCTCCACTTACTCACAGTAAACAGAACATGCTTCACCAGTAGACGCGCTGTTCTCAAAGCAGACCCTTTGATCTTTTGGATATTTCTTAAAAAATACCATGTAATCAATAGGAACAAATGGCTCTTGCCCTCCATCTGAGAGTATGACATCACGTCTATACAGGCCTGTCACGATAAATACTATATCGATTTATCATTCTATACATGACAGATGGAACTATAATTCTTAGGGGTCTAAATTTATCATGGGGACTTTTTCCTTGCACTAGTGGGAAAATTTTTCTGTACTATGATTTGAGCTGTAGAAGGTTAAATTATAAACTTCTATGACTCATTATACAAACTAACTATTTAAAGGTGCACTGTGTAACTTTTCTGATGGAAAAAAGTGTTGCATTCTGTTATTTACAGTATTTATTGCAGCTCATATTTTGGTAATATTGTACATGAAGAATGTTTTTTGAGGATAATTTTGACTTTATGTTTTAGTTTCAATATTATTGTGTGTAGTCTTTTTTGTTTTTACTTCAGTAATGTATAGCACTTCAAAATGTGTTATCATGACAGGCCTATGTCTATAGTTGGAAAAATATCATTATGTTATTCATTGCAAGTCCCCAAAATCTACAGTAAAATAGTATTAACTGGATTGGTGAGTAATCTTTTAAACTATTTCTCACCCACAATCAGCAGAAGTCTCTCACTTGATGCAATATAATGACCCATGTGTCAGGGCTGGTGAAGTTTTTTTCTGAAAGCGACTGGTATGAGACCATTTTCAAAACCGACCATTGATGAGAGAGAAGATTCTTTATAAAACAGAGAAATCCCTGGTAAAGCCTGTGTTTCTTGGGTCTTAAAAGAAGAGACAGTGAGCACCAGTGACACCATGTAATCAGCTGCAGACAGAGCTCCAACAGTCCCAGAGCCTGACACCAGCTTTGGAACATTTTTAAGATAATTATTCACACCGCTCAGGCTACTTCTGCTGTCTGAGTGCAAATTATACAGGTTTTCCACCAGCAAGTGACGGGATTAGCAGTCACACTGACACAGAGGCCTTCACAGTGGAGCAAGAATGAACACGAGGGATAAAACAACTGACATGTGTTGTTTCCAAATGCACTCCAGAAATTACAGATTATTTGTGAGTATTTCTATGAATATTTGATTTTGTTTCGTCAGAGGTTCACACTGTGCTTTGTAGTTTAGTGAGTGGGAACATGACGAGAACAGCAAGTGAAAATAAAATGTGCAAATCGGCTGTAACTTCTTCAGATACTCAGAAAAGATGGCCAAAATCAGATAACTGGAACAATCAGATAACCTAATATTTGTAGCAGATATTTGGTGAGCGTTTACATGCACAAAACATCTGATGACACATACATTAGTTAATTAGTTGTTCTTTCAAGCTTTAAAGTTGGACTAAACACCGAAAAATGTAGAATTTATTATTACCATTTATATTTTTGCACTTAGTTATTTCATTATATTATAATGTGAGGGGTAGGGTTTAGAGGTTTAAGAAGCAGTGGGATTGATCCAACAGGTATCCACACTTCAAACTCCACCCCTACAGTGTTTCTGATCACAAACACCCGCCTTTAATCAGGCCAGTGCTGTGTGATGTCATCAACTACTGGAAATTGTAGAGGCCACCAAAGGCAGCACACACATACATTTAGGCCTTTGTGTGTGTTTAGTTTCACTAATCTACCTCATTTCCTCTTACATTTTTGTCTTTGCCTCATTAGTTTCCACTTACTTGCCAAATTTTCGAATAATAACAAACACAGAGGTGAACAGTCGAAGAGAAATCAGATGTAACTGTTTATATAACATTTTAATAATCTGATAACTCCAGAAATCAGATAATGATCAGATTTTGGGTATAGGGGGTAAAGGGTAGTGCAGGAATGTGTGTGCTTTTTTCCATACAGGGAACACTTCCAAGACTGTAGCAGGGCCCAGAATTTTGTGTTTCACCCCTGCTGTTGAGTTTGATGAATTGTGAGTATTTTCCTATTTGGACTCTTTCATACTGAGGACTGAGTGCATTTCAAGTCCTGTTAACAAGCCAGTTTTGTTCTTAAATGTGCTTGTAAGGGCTGATCTTTGTTTTCTAGACCCTGTATCTGATGTTTACCATTTTCAAACAATGATAGTGTGATTTTAGACTAGCAGTGGTCAAAACTCATTTCACACTTTCATCCCGATTCTTGTCTCATCTCCCAATGAGTTCATTAGCATGTTTCACAACAGTCAAAGCCAAAGCAGTGTTAGAGCATATCCAAGAACAGGTATCTCACTAACAGCACACCAACATTACTTCGCGATGGAGAAAAACGCTTTATAAATTATAATTCAGTATCTTATTTTGACCCTAGCTGCTTTTATATGATACTGTTCTGAGGGAAAACTGAAATAGTTGTGCTGTGATTTCACCTAAATCTTAGACAAATGTTATTGATCTACAAGGGAAATAACCTGGAAACAGAAATACATTATAAAAAATATTCTTCTTGTTGTTTATGAACTGTTTAAACTTTACAAGTATGTGTGTTCGTGTGTGTGTGTGTGTGTTCGTGTGTGTGTGTGTGTGTGTATGTCTTCCCACAGTATTAACTTTCCTAATGCATTCCTAACACAGTTTGTGTGTTTCTTGGTAAAGCTAATTCAACCTGGAAAGAGAAAGTATTAGTAAGCTTTATTGAATGAGTTAGCTTTGGCTATGTGAACAGTATTAAAGGAGCGGGATGAAGAACTTGCCATAGACAGTCAAGAGTTCTTATATGAAGCTCAGAGCAGAGGGGAGCACAGCCAGTGACTCTGAAGTTCTTTTGTGATCTGGATGAGGCAGACAATGAGAATGATTAAAGAGTCCTCTGTGATGAGAGGAACAAATGAAAACATCACTAAACAGATCAACAGTTTGTCAGTTTGCCCTGCAGCCATCACCATCATTTATGAACTGTGTCACAGCATAGATATGAAAATAACACAGCCCTTGGCCACTTATGATTAAATATGAGATTAATGGAGCGGCTGGATCACTGGAAACAAGCCAAATCAGACATTGATCTAGTTTCACATCAGACCACGAGTAAAGAGTCCAAAACAGCCCTTATGGTCCTGAGCCCTCTCTACTTTTTCTCTATCAGCTCTCCATTGTACACTTACCTACTGAAACTCCTTTGTCCCACTTCACACCCCACACCTGATACTGCTAACAATCTCACCTGTTTATGAACGCAATTCTAACATTTCCTTTGTTGTATTTTCATTTCATTCATTTAACCTTTGTTCAGCTGTGACCCACTGAGCCCAATCTCTTCTCTTCTTTCATTATTTCACTTATTTACACGCAGCTCAGCATTTAACTGTTTGTGTCCAATAAGCTATTCATTGTGCTGCGTGAGTAGCAGGTGTGTGTGTGTGTGTGTGTGTGTGCGTGTGTGTAGGTGTGTGTGTGTGTGTGTGCGTGTGTGTGCGTGTGTGTGTGTGTGTGTGTGCGTGTGTGTGTGTGTGTGTGTGCTTGGCTGTGTCTTGGGTCATAGAACTGAGCTACTGACTGTTATAGCCAGTCTATACTTTCTATTCAAATGCAGGAGGGTCCAGAACCAGACTATTACAGTATTACAGGCTATAGAGCAGTGGTTCTCAACCTTTTTTTCTTGAATCCCCCCCTTGCCTGTGTCCAAAACAAGCCAGGCCCCCCCAACCCCAAACCCTACCCGCATATACGCACTAAAAAAAAAAAAGTGATTAACTACAAACTTTTATTTGCAAAAATTCTTCCTTAAATGTTCAAATGTTAAATCAGGTGTATCTAACACACACAGTTTAATTTTTGACTGCCAAAGAGAATAGGTATACCCAATTACAACAGAAAAATAATGACTGATTGTTAAGATATATCAGTATCACTAACACATGCCTCTGAAATGCACAATACATCTCTTCTCAAATATCTTCATAACATTAAGACTAAAATTTATCTTTTAGCTCATATACCTTCTTTTTACCTGTTTAGTGCTTAGCTTTGTTTGTTTTGACTTAAAATCGACCATGTAAGTGTATTGTAAAAATAAAAAAAACATGGCATCTATAGATAGATAGGTGTAGAATCCCTCAGGTGTCCAGGTAGAATCCATGGCAAAAGGAGAAATTCAATTTGTCACCTGGCCAAAGTTTATTTGGTCGAATTTGCTATAGATAGATTACTTTCAGATATGGATTTTTAACAATCAAATATAATTTTCTCCCTTTTAGTTCCATTATTTTGTCCCACAGCAATTAATTTACAAAACTGCTCTAAGCAGGCAATTAAACACATCCTCACTTAACCTTGCTTTCAAATGTTGTGGATTATACAGGCGACTTAATGAAAACGACTTTCTTCTCGCGCCTGCTGCTCATTATGCTAATGAAATTCCCCTTAACAGCTCAAACCGCCAATGTTTTAATATTCACACAACGAAAAGAGGAAGGATGTTTGTTTTTGGTGATTCATGCTTCACCAATAAACATCTTACAATAAATTATTTGTCAGTGAAACGTCAGGAGCACCGTGAAATTACAGCGGTACCTTGATTATTGAAAATAGAAAGCATTTATTTAGCTTCAGAAGCCAATGTGGAGTTTGTTGTCTGTTTCAGTGGTGTGTGAAGTGCAGTCCCAGTCGCCTGAGTGTAATTACACAAGGTGAGCTGTGGAGCTCTGGGAATCACACACTTTGAATAATGCATTGGGCTGAGAAGGTTATGGGGTTAAACAGGTTTGTATCAAGAATATGGGCTTATTGATCATTTTCACACTGTAAGCAAATGCAAGCACAAGTAGAAAAGCCATCAGCCCTGTTGTGATATTGTTTATTTTTGTAATATATTGTAATATTTCCCTTCAGCGCAAATGCATAATTTGTCTGAAATTACAGATAAAAGATACTAAACAAACTGGATAGATACTGAAGAGTGTCCCTCAGGTGTGTCACTGCACTCTGGGCAGTCCAGACAGCCTCATGAGCTGAAGTGGTTTGACCACTAAATGTTTTACTCTCCTCTGCACACACACCGACCACACAAACACACTTAAGTGTCCCAGCTGCTAAAGACTTTACCCACCTGGCAACCCAGAGCTCTGCTAGTTAAAAGCTTTCCGATTGGATGTACACGGATCCAATTTCACTTTAAAGAGGCTGCGGGAAGCGGATCCGCTGGCCATCGGCGGGAAAACATCACGCTTTGATTCCGGGAACGTGAGAGAATGAGCTGATGACCGGCAGCAGATGGATGGATATAGATGTGAGTGCAGGAAAAGAGGCAGGCTCTAATGACTTTATCTGACAGCACTCCGCTGTTCACTTTAGGCTTCATGGATTCTCCGGTTTGGAATTGAGACGTTCACAAACTTTTACTATTTTATCAACTTGGAACCTGCACTCACCTGCACTCATTATCTGTGGCTCTCCTGAAGCAAGAGTTGGGTAAACTGTTCCCTGAGCCCTCTTCAAAGAATAATGCACTGGCCTAAAAAGTCCTGAGAAGTGGGAGCACAGAAGAAGTGAGAGCAGCAGAGACAGAAGAAGAGGTAAGGGTGAGCGCTCATTGACCTTTTGTTCAGGATACACTGTGCATATGAGGACAGGAGCAGACTAGGTGTCCATGACAAGTAGTGGCTGAATGCAGTATGCTGACATTTACATTATGTAATAATATGTGACATATTGCAAAAGTACAGTAAGTGTAACACAGTCATGGAGATTTGTGTTATTTACATGTGTTTTTGCAGTATGTGGATAATGCACCAGCAGCATCAGCTGTACTTGAGCAAACCAAATGATCCCAGATCCTCTGGTCAAGCAGCTGAGCAGATGCTTCTTTTCGGCCTCCAGAGGATCCAGATGGGGGACAGGGAGATGTGTTTTTAATGCCTTTTTTTCAAGTGTCCATGTTCCACACAGACGTCCCAGAGGAAACCACACGCACACAGAAGTCTAATGACTGGGGTGTTCTGGAGAGGAACCCTGCTGCCTCATGGATGACTGCAGAGTATAATTGTACTTCAGTGTTGTACATGGTTTACTGTAGAGGAACAACAGTGTCAAACATTCTGTAAGACAAAGCCTTGAGGCTGCATCATGAATGTCTATGGAGGGCCATCTGTTAAATCCTCTGTGAAGATGTTACAGCAGCTGTAGGTCTCAGCACCTGCCTCACAGTGACTGATCTGAGCAGTTGTACAGGTAACAATATAGCAGATAGTGGCTTCTTCTTCTTGATATATTATGCTTAAAAAGTGAAGAGAGGATCGCTATGATTACAGGCACAGTCTGTCCTGTTGCAGGAATTTCCTGCAACATCTTTGATAATATTTTTATAGAGCACATTTTCAGAAACCTGTCACTGATAAGTAAGTTTTTATTTATATAGCGGTTTTCACAGACATATGTCACAAAGATGCTTTACAGAGCATTATTCATTCACTCCATACCCGGTGGTGGTGAGCTACTATTGTAGCCACAGTTGCCCAGGGGCAGACTGATGGGAGCGTGGCTGCCAATCTGTGCCATCGGCCCCTCCGACCACCACTATCATTCATGCACACACCACTTTCATACTAGGCAATGTTGGTGAAGTGCCTTGCCTAAGGACACAACGACACTTCTTGCCACTGGTGATCGCTTGTTCAAAACGTTAGCACATGGTAAATCTGCCATACAAATTGTTCTGATTTTGCCTTGCATACGTTGCAGCAATGACATCACAGCCCCAGTCACTTTTCAGGAGGTAAAGTCACTCACTGCATTTACATGTATGTTGCATACACTCAAACTGCATTTTCAAATGTGCGTGTACAGCTTTGACTTTGCCTGAGCCGTGGTGCTGCCGTTTGGATCAGTGACGGGAAGCATGGCATGTCTGATTTCGTCACATTTTCTCGTCTGATCTTTATCAGGGTTGTAGAACACATCTATGGAGACAAAACTCTCCAAACTCAGCCCCTTAAGGTAGTTGTTTTCTTCTTTTTGTTTGCATTTGTCACGCTGTGTCAGTGGTTAGTCAAATTTGATAAACACTAATTAGTGTAGTATACAACATAAGGTCAGATGTGAGACTATTGTGAAGTCCCTGCAGTCCACAGCATGCATCGGGCCTAAAGCACTTTGAGCTGCAGCACATTGATTCTTTGTGTGCAGCCTGACAGTATCAGTGTTCTCCCTGGACGCTCGCTCACACGCCGAGCTAAAACCTTAATCTCATTCATTTACTCCTCATCAGCGGCTGACGGGAAGAGAAACAGTTGCGTCACATTACTGCGCTTCTTCCTGGAAGCTCGATTAAAAAGGATGCAGAGTTTTTTCACCCCGCTGCCTCTATTTACCCATAAGTCTTTGTAATCTGTTTAGAGGCTTACGGCTGCTCAGAAAGTGCTCTCTCCTCGCAGCGTAGCTCATTTATCAAGGGAGATTAAGAAAAGGCCAGAAAGTGTTTGAGTTTGAATATGTGCTATCAGACACCTCTCAGCACAAATGAAATTGTACAGAGCTCTGTTGTAAATGGACAGCTGCACTGTACTGAAAAATGCACTATTGCAATTACTCTATTCACAAATGACCGCAGAGGAACTTTTGGGTCATTGTTAAGGTACTTTATGGATAACTTTGTCCCCTGCATTTCACCCATCCTTCAGTCGGTCAGTTGCAATGGGTGACCACAATGCATGGGAACCCATCTCCAGATCTTGAGCTTGGTTAATGGTCAGGAAGACCTTCGTTGAAGTGTTGTGCATGTTTTAGGTTGATGGGAGAAACTAAAGCATCCAGTGGAAACCCACCAAAGTAGTTAGTCCATATACATATTATCCTTGTGCATGCAGATGAAATAGCCTCCTTTTTTAAGAAAAGTGTTTTTATTTATTTTTGCAAAGAAAGTCAATAGTATTTTGTGCACTGAATCCACTAGATGCAGAAAGTGCTTTTAGCATGTCTGTGTAATCTTTCTGTGGTCAAGGTGGGATCCATATCTTACAGCTAACGCTTCTCCTCAGCAAAGTATTTAAACTAGTCCTCAAACCAGCTTCTATTTAGAACTGAGGAAGAAAGACATTGGTCATTGGTTATATATATATATATATATATATATATATATATATATATATATATATATATATATATATATCCTCCTTTGGCCAGCTTAGGAGGAGCTGGCCAAGACTTAGGAAGAGCTGGCCAAGCCTGAGACTGTACGCGAGCCGGAAGGAAGGAGGCCGAGGACTAGTGAGTGTGGGAACCACTGTCCAGGATGAAACAGTCAAAATCCATAAGTACATCAAGGATAAGGCCCAAACAGATGATGTGCTCAGGGAATGCCTCAGACAGTGGAGGTCAGAGGAAGAGGTGCTGGAGGGACCATCATGGCAGGACAAGCCCCTACATGGGGCGTACCACCGAAACATAACTGAAGTGGCTGATATCAAGAAATCCTACCAATGGCTGGAGAGGGCTGGTCTGAAGGACAGCACAGAGGCCCTCATCCTGGCTGCACAGGAGCAGGCCTTGAGCACCCGAGCAATAGAGGCCCAGATCTACCACACCAGACAAGACCCAAGGTGTAGGTTGTGCAAAGAGGCTCCTGAGACAGTCCAGCACATAACCGCAGGGTGTAAGATGCTGGCAGGGAAAGCATACATGGAGCGACACAACCAAGTGGCGGGCATAGTGTACAGAAACATCTGTGCAGAGTACGGGCTGGAGACCCCAAGGTCAAGGTGGGGAACTCCCCCAAAGGTTGTGGAGAATGAGCGTGCCAAAGTCCTGTGGGACTTCCAGATACAGACTGACAGAATGGTGATGGCGAACCAACCAGACATAGTGGTGGTGGATAAGCAACAGAACAAAGCCGTGGTGGTGGACATTGCAATACCAAGTGATGGTAATATCAGGAAAAAGGAACACGAGAAACTAGAGAAATACCAGGGGCTCAAGGAAGAGCTGGAGAAGGCCTGGAAGGTGAAGGCATCAGTGGTGCCCGTGGTGATCGGAGCACTCGGGGCTGTAACCCCCAAACTGGAGGAGTGGCTCCAGCAGATACCAGGAAAAACATCAGACATCTCAATCCAGAAAAGTGCAGTACTAGGAACAGCAAAGATACTGCGTAGAACTCTCAAGCTCCCAGGCCTCTGGTAGAGGGCCCGAGCTGATGAGGGTGAGAGAGACCAACCACCGTGGAAGGTGAGGAACACATTATATATATATATATATATATATATATATATATATATATATATATATATATATATATATATATATATGTGTTTCCACCATCCAGTGTTCATGCCCCTTCATGTTTTCTCTGTTGTGTGTGGTAGCATATCCAATAAAAGTTGCAACTCCATTGGGTCAAAAAAATAAAATTGTGCAAAAAAATAAAAAAAAAATAACAGATCTGCACTTCAGTTCTTTGGAGAAGGGCTTGACCCCGAAATGTCACATTGTGGTGTTATTAAAATAAACATTTGGGAACTCCAAAGAACTGTGGTGCAGATCTATTCTTTTGCACAATTCTCTGTTGTGTGTAACAGTGGTCCACAGTAGCCTTACTCTCTATGTGCTTGAATGCGGCACTGATGTTGGTGTGTGTTACCAGGTCATATGCTCTAAACCAATTTTTGCTCAGCACCTTGTCTACCGCTACTCACAAGATATGGCACAGAAAGTCCAGTTGACTTAATTCTTTTTTTTGTTTTTGCCAATGTGCAATATTCAGCACACATATTAGTCATGATGAACAGGTCTACCTCAATACTGAGGGATATGATACAGTCCAGTGTTCACTAACAAAGCTTGTGTGTTTATAAAAACACACCTACAGTCAGTACGCTGCAGTGACAGCTGCTGCTGATCTGAGCCCTGACCCTGACTTGAGAAATCCCATATTTGTGTCTGTTTTATTTTCATTCCTGTGTGTCATTGTCTTGTTTTCTTCGATTTGTCTGCTGTAATTTTCTCATCTTCTGCAGCTCAGCTCCCTTCAGAGATCTAATTCTGAAAATTAGCATTCGCCTTATGTCCCTCGTTCACGAACAAATGTGTGTGTGCTGTTGGCTCATATTTGATATGCTCGTGATGGACTGTGTGTGGATTATGACACATCCTCTCCCTAAAGGCCATTGAAACATTCTGTTGGCCACAAACACAAAATAGATTAGTCATTTTCAAATAAATAACTGAAGACTCTGTTGAGAAATATTAAGTTGCACAATGTGAGTAGCATTTTATGGAGCAGATATGGTACATTTATTGAGTGTGTTAGGATCTTGTATATTTATACAACAAGCCAACAGTTTGATTATTGCATGAAGCTCTACCTATTTAGATGAGCTTTTCTCTATTATACCTGTCAGCTGCGGCAGGACTATATCAGCCTAATCTTATTATCAACACAATAACTCCATATTCAGGTCTGTCTAGACTGTTTATACAGACACTCTCTTGTGAGCTTTTAGCCATGTTATAATGTTGGTGTCATCAAAAACATACCTTGGGTTGTTTTGTTTCATTCACACAACCCTTTATTATTAGTCTGTCTATACCTACAAAGCTCAAAATGCTCTCTTCCACCCTGTGATGTCATGAAGCAGTAGTTTTCAAGTTAAAAGCTACTTTTTACCTTTACTTCAGTAGAGCTTGGCAATTCCAGGACTTAAATTATCCACATTTTTCTAGTGAAGGTTTATAGAGTTTAAAACACAGTGGAGCTCTTCCTGTATTACCACATGACATCACCAGGTGGAAAAGAGTATTTTTTTTGTTTTAGAGAAGAACTCAGCCTAAATATGCAGGGTTTGTGTGTTAAACATGTGTGAATGAAACAAAACACAACTCCAAGTATGTTTGTGATGAAGAAAAGACCATAAAATAGTGTAATATGGATCCTTTAAAGTCACGTTGGAATCCTCTGCAAGAAATACTTTGTGAATGTCTTTTGTAAGTATAAGTTTTGAAAATGTCCCTGCCTCATCCTAGTTTCATGCTGGGTAAAACCTTGACTGTTTGTGTTTTGAGGTGCTTGTGGGTGTGAGCATGCATAAGAGCAGAAGTGTGCATGTGCATGTCACCTCTACTGACATGGTTCTCCACACTTAACCATGTGACAGCTGCTGATGGATTGGCTGCAAAACGCCGCCTTCACTCACATCTGTGCACACAAGACCAGTCCATTCTATCTCTACCTGTCCGCACAGTCGTTACAATCAGAATCAGCTTTATTTTCTCTTAAAAAGGCTTTCTTTAATTAGCTGTTGTGGTATTTTGAAGCCTACATAAATCTAATTCAACCACACAAATGTTCAATAAGTTCTGAAAGAATAAAACATATTAATCACATTTACAATTCTTATAGGCATATACTGTGAATGTGTTCTGTTAGAATCTGTACGCAGAGAGCAACAGGCTGCTGACATATGACTAGACTCTACAGCTCTCTCCCCGTGATCAAAGTCTGCTGTGATCAGACTTTTCCTCTCACATGCACTTAGCTTAATCCAGGTTTGCTAAAAAATATGAAGAAATCACTAGTCTATACTACAACATCAAGCACCAACTGATACAACATGATTCATAATATTATTTTCACTATAATTATGTACAGCACCAGCATTTCATTTCATTATGTTGTCTGCAGAATGAAAATAAAATCAACTCAAATGCAGTATACTCCTTGCTATCCATTAACACTCGCATTCAGTAACAGGGCCTGTGGCATAAACATACTGTACTAAGTGGCTGTTTAGGGCCACAACCACTACGGGGGGCACATCGTCAGAGAGAACATGATGTGCTAATAATGTCATGCTAAGTAGCGATCGACCAATATGGGTTTTTTCATGGCCGATACCGATGCTGATTGTTTAGAGTGCAGAGAAACTGACGGCCGATAAGTACTGCAGATATTTTTTGACCGATATGTAGGAGCGATTTTGATTATTTTCCACAAATTATGCCATTTATATGTATTACAAACTTCCTCCATGCCCTGTTTTACTCCAAAGCAGTGTCACGTTTTGTGCAATTAAAGGCAATAAAGTGTTACTCTTTAAGGCCGATAGCCGATATGCTGATAAGTGCAAATATTGGCCAATATATCAGTCTATCTCTAATGCTATGTTAATATAAACAATGTCAGTGAGATATAGCTACAGTTGGCCCTCAAACTGTCCATTACTGGCCCTGTTCAGTAATAGAAAACTGTTAGTATCCTTTGGTGCTGTGGAGCAGACTGAGACACATCTGCTTGTATGTTTTGTTGCATAATTACCACTATTGACCCCATAAAAAAAAATCTCCCCTTTGACATGACTTTACTGTACTGTCCAATGAGAGCAAAGAATGGCACAATTGATCATACAACACTGCGTCAGCCATGAGTGTGTTTGTGCCCAGAGCCGTTCATAGTAGGAAATATTTCTGTGGCTCTCCCATTACACACACATCACAGCGGTGTCCATTTAACGTGCTTAGCTGTAGTTGACAACAATGATCAGAAGTCTCCTTGAGGAGGGCTGCTAAGAAGGTGAGCTGTCCCCTTCACTAAATCTGCTCATTACTCAGAGGCAGGCGGGATGAATGGTCGCATGGTGTGTGTGTTTGTGTGGTATGTGTGTGTATGTGTGTGCATCAGTACAGAGGAACAGGCCACCTCCTTGCTGTTAAAAGCATACCTGGTGTTTTTTTTTTTTTTTTCATTCCCGCACATTTTAGCACATTCACTAGCATCCTGATCCATGAAGCATCCATAGATCTTTACTAGACTTGAAGATTTTCTTTTTTGAACAAAAAGCAGTAACCCTAAACATGTGCTAAAAGCAAAAATATATATTCAGTTTTCTCAGCTGCTCCTAATACAAAAAATAAATAAATAAATAAATAAAAGAAAATAAAATACTTTCACACCAAACAACCGCTGCATTTGTTTAGACACATCAGTGAAATATCTTTGCAGAAACATCTGAGCTTGTGTTTATATGGATAGAGCCATACATTGCTAATATTGTTATAACAAAGAGATCATCTATAACCACTCATGGTTATTTCACAATGTGGTCTTAGGGAATGTTTGAGTATAAGTTCAGTCTGCTGCTGTGGACACAAAGCTCTTTTCATTGCTTACATAAATGCTGTTGTGCGGTGCCTGTTGAACATTATGGTAATTCGTGGAACTGTCATCAGCGCCCTGGCCTGTGAGCGATGTCCATGCACAGGTGTGAAAAGACTCAGGGCTCCAGGAGGACAAAGAGTGTCTGGGCTAACCATCCGTCTCTATGGCTAATGAGGGCTCATCAAAATGAGCCGCTGATGATGTGGGAGGACCTCTCAGAGAAGCACACTCAATATTCACCAGTGCTGCAGCTACAGCTCTGAGTCACAAATGACAGAGGAGATGAAAAACCCAAATCAGCTCTTCACTTTCTTCAGTTAAGTGTTCAAGTCTGTAGATATCTCCTGATCTTCCACACTTTAAAAGGAGCTTGTGAATCTAAAAAGTCTGAGATCATCTTTTGCGAGGAGTCAGGTATCTTTTGGTCTTTTGGTGAAAAAATTTATCTCAATACTGGTTCCTTTACACTTCAAAACTAAATAAAATGTAATTAAAAATGAAGATTAAATTAAATAAATGCAGACGTGAGCTTTGGTGTGGCTTACACATTAAGTGTTGTTCCACTTATAGCCTTAGAACAGGGCCTAATCAAAGCGCTGTCTGTGGCGTGCTGCCTGTGGTCTGGGTTTAATGAGCTCTTATTGTGAGAACAGCCACATACCTGCTGCACACACAACCCTCTCTGCTCCAGGAGAATCCTTATATATATGACTAAATACACTGTAAGTCACCAAGGTGACGGAGGTTTTCTGCAGTTGTCATCTGGGCCCAGAGCTGTTTCTTTCCTGGCCCTCTCCCTGACTCCCCCTGGCCCCCTCCCTGGTCCCCTCGTTCTGTGCTGTTTGTGTCTGGGAGCAGATATCAGTTTCCAATAGAAGCGCTGCAATTGTTGGCCATCCGCGTAATAATAATGCTTTGAATGTGCAATAATGTGCAGACTTGAAAAGAGAGGAAAAAGATGGGGCGCATTGGCAGAAGAGCAGGTAATACAAATGCTAATGCGCTCACTTTCCCTCAGACAGCAGCCTGCTTCTTTTCCTCCAGAGGAGAGGCCTGTTCTCTGCAGTGCTAAGGCTGCATAAGCCTGGACATAGAGACACACATATGACATGTCTGTATCTGAACTTCTTCATATTGAGACTTTGCAGCTGATCAGTCATCAACACTCCCTGGGGGTTGAAGCTATCTGAAAGCACTAGTCTGTTAGAAGCTCAAGTTAGACTTTAGGCTGAGCTTCATTTTAATGCAATTTGAACAGAAAGAGTTGATTTAGTTGGAACTAAAGGTGAGATGATTTGTACATTTTAACAAGTCTCTCACACATAAAATTACAGTCACAAGCTAGCATTAGCCTACAGTTTCACTCTCACCTTTTATTATTATTATTATTATTATTATTATTATTATTATTATTATTATTATTATTATTTATTTATTTATTTATTTTTTTTAATCAAACACCTAAACAGGACCATAAATGCTCATTGATCATAGGCTCCTGAAAATGTCTTGTTTAAATCCATTTTGTATTTTTTCTTCAGTTTTCAGTTCATCTTTTTTCGTCTGTGTTTGCTAATGTGTGCATTGTCACCATGGAAACTGCTGAATATTCCGCCAATAGACATGCATTATAGAACACCCCCAGCATGATGTCACTGCAAAGTATCAATAAACATCAGTCTCATTCTCTACATTTAGTCATGAATGTATCCCACTTTCTGGTTTGTATTTTTCACAGATACTTCAGATGTGAAATCTGGAAATCACACAAAAGTAAAGATTTACCCTCCTCTTGAGCAGGTGCTGTCCTCTAGCTGTTTTCTCCACATAACTAACATACTCAAACTCTCCTGTCCAGACTCAGTGTGTTAGCCTGGTCAAGCTGCTCACTGAAAATCATGTATCGATTCCAAAGATGTTATTCATTGTTAAGTCTTTCCTAATTTGGCAGACGACAAGCAAGGGCCTCAGTAAGAGGGCTGGAAGGAGACCTGTTTTCCTCAAAGTTAATTGAAGTCAGCAGTGATTGATTTTCAAGTGAGCCCAGTCTAAAAGCTGCTGGAAAATTGCATTAGTATTGGCTTCGGTGCTAGACTTTTATTGCCACATGCTATTTTCGAGAAATTCATTAGCCTCCGTTCCAATGGAATGTTTGAGTTTCATTTAGTCATGCTCTGAATATTTCTATTGAATTTCTATCAAAGCAACCAAAATATCATCTACATATTTTGGCAATGGCTGATTAATAGATCTAAAAGGTGTAATTTTCTGTTTGGTTTGTTTAGACACTGTATAAGATTACTCACATAAACCAAGTTATGCATTGCATCTGAATGTAGAACACCCATTGTGAGGTTTACAAAATATTCATGGGTTTCAGGAAAATGGTTTCTTCCTGATCTGAATGATTTTCTGAGAACATTTTATATTTAAAAGTAAATTATTGCTATAACAATGGAGGACAGTTGCTATACCAATTCCTTCAAATTAGGAAGGAATCCTTTGCCTGAAACCCATGAATATTTAGATGATATGAATATATATTTTCTGCTTCAAGGCATCAATGTGAACATAATATTTTATACAGGGCAATTCATTGGCAAGTAACTGCCAAAGTCTGAAGACCATGAGCACTTTTTTTTTTTTTTTTAATAAATCACAATACACATCAGTCAGTCACGTCCTCTTAATAAACTTCAAACAAAT
Source organism: Taenioides sp. WSHXM2023 (assembly GCA_029959045.1). Classification (NCBI taxonomy): domain Eukaryota; kingdom Metazoa; phylum Chordata; class Actinopteri; order Gobiiformes; family Gobiidae; genus Taenioides; species Taenioides sp. WSHXM2023. The sequence goes on from CM057094.1 coordinate 18,713,585, forward strand.
AATGTGGAAAACACTGGCCAAGAGCTCAAACAGAACTTTGCAGTTTAGTGATGCAGTGCAGTGGTGTTGTGCTTGAGCTCAAGGTGGTGTCAGATTTGTGTTTTGCTCATTGAGTCCTTCCTCGTTTACTCAAGTCTGTACTATAACCACTCCTCTGTCAGTCCCTGGGGCGGCTCATAACTGACAGTGCATGGACCAGCGTTTTTTCTTTTTTTTTTTTTTTTTTTGCAAAAACACCAGTAAATAATGTATGCTCTGTTTGGAGCAGAATGGCTCTACATCAGGTAGTCTCATTCTCTTTGTGTCAAAGAGAGACATGCCGTGATATTTACAGATCACAACACAGTATATAAACTATAGCCGTGACATAGCCAGTGCTTAGACAAAGACAGTACCGCTTCATTTAAATACTGGAAGGCATTTAAATATATGTTTCTTTTTAAATATATTAGAGGAGTAACTCTCGTATCTGTAATTGGCAGATTCATTCTCATTTTATTTTTACTTTGTCCTTATCCGGTAGAACAAACTGAATGTTCAGTTAGACTTAAATTCTCATCTTTGGTACGTTCATCTTTAGTAGAAACCACTGCGAATGCGCTAAATGCTGTGTTAAAAATAGAATTGGGTAACATCTGTAGGCCGGGTTCAAGCAGCTCTGCTTTGCACCAGTGTGGCCAAGTGTGTGTAGAGGCCAGAACAGATGACTTGTCACGTCTGCCTCCAAGGAGGTGCATCTTCATTAGGAACCAATCAAAATCCAATTACAGCCAGTATCTTGGCATATTAGGGCCCTAGCATTAAAATGATATGCAGTGTGCAGATATATTTCCAATCATGGCACCACTTTAATTACCATCCTGGAGCACACAGGCCACACTTTAGAGATAGGGGGGAAAGTGTGTGTGTGTGTGTGTGTGTGTGTGTGTGTGTGCGTGCGTGCGTGCGTGCGTGCGTGCGTGTGTGGGTGTGTGCGTGCGTGTGTGTGTGTTTGTGTTTTAACATATTTTGTACATTATAACTTATCTATATCTATATCTATCTATATATAATTTATTTATTTATATATTTATATTTTTTTTCTTTTTCATTGCACATATATATATATATATAGTAAATGGCCTCGCTAGATACTGCACTAGCTTTCCAAACAGCTAAACATGGACCCAGAAGAAACTTCACAGACAGCGGTTCACTTTGATGAAGTTTACTGGTTCCAACTTTTGTGAAACTGCAACAATAAACACATACACACTATATAAGTTCATCCACACCAAACTCTCTCATCCATGTCTTTATGGACCTTGCTTTGTGCACTGGTGCACAGTCATGTTGAAGAGGAAGGGGCCATCTCCAAACTGTTCCCACAAGGTTGGAAGCATGGAATTCTCCAAAATCTCTTGGTATGCTGAAGCATTCAGAGTTCCTTTGACTGCAACTAAGGGAGGGGCCAAGCCACACCACCCACACCATAATCCCCCTCCACCAAACTTTACACTTGGCATAATGCAGTCAGACAAGGACCGTTCTCCTGGCAACTGCCAAACCCAGACTCGTCCATCAGATTGCCAGATGAAGAAGCAGATAATGCGTCTCCACTGCTCTAGAGTCCAGTGGCACCATGCTTTGCATTGCACTTGGTGATGTATGGCTTGGATGCAGCTGTTCGGTCATGGAAACCCATTCCATGAAGCTCTCTACGCACTGTTCTTGAGCTAATCTGAAGGCCACATGAAGTTTGGAGGTCTGTAGCTATTGACTCTGCAGAAAGTTGGCGACCTCTGCACACTATGTGCCTCAGCATCCGCTGACCCTGCCTCGTCAGTTTACGTGGCCTACCACTTCGTGGCTGAGTTGCTGTCGTTCCCAGTCGCTTCCATTTTGTTATAATACCACTGACAGTTGACTGTGGAATATTTAGGAGCAAGGAAATTTCACAATTTGACTTGTTGCACAGGTGGCATCCTATCACAGTACCACGCTGGAATTCACTGAGCTCCTGAGAGCGAGCCATTCTTTCACAAATGTTTGTAGAAACAGTCTGCAGGCCTGGGTGCTTGATTTTATACACCTGTGGCCATGCGAGTGATTGGAACACCTGATTTCCATTATTTGGATGGGTGAGTGAATACTTTTGGCAATATAGTGTATTTAGGGACCTCGGGGTTGGAAGATTGGGTGCCTGGGCACTTAACTTTCTTATATTAGTGTAGCTGCAGTATTAAACCTCGCAACGTGCAGAGATTTCTAACTATATGTAAACTGTAAGCCTTTTTCTTTGTACACAATAAATCTTTAAAAGAAGTTTTTGGGTACTGTGCCCTGCCTCTCCCAAGTACTATATTAAATGAGCCCAGATTTAGAGAGGTACTTTTAGTGCGCTCATCTCACTGGGACTAGAGTCTCTGAACCGGGTGAACTGGAAGGCAAGGTGAGGCCAAAAGGTTATCCCTGGACCGTCATGTGCACATACACAGAGGCCCTTGATCAATGAAAAATTTAGAAAATGTTCAGTGAAGAGCATTGGTTCACTGTTGATACTCTACACTGCTGATCAGTAAAAAGGGAGTCTTATCTCAGGGACAGAAATTTGTTACTCAAGAGTAGTGATGTGTCGGTCGGTTGAACGTTCCGGTTCTTAGAGCTGGCTCTTTGACATGAACGATGGGAGCCGGCTCCTCGTTGGGAGCCGATTTTGTTTTTTTAGAGTGCCTTTCTAGTTTTTTTCCTCCGCTTTTTAATGATGTAATGATTGGTAAAGATGTGTGGCTGCATCTGCATTTTGTTGTCATTCTGTGAGTTTGTGCAGGCTGCTTTAATGTAAATAGTTAAAAGTTTGTCTAATTGAGATGGGTCTTTTTATACTTTTTATACTTTATAATTTATTTTGTAGCACTCTGTTCAAGGTTGTGTGTGTTTGGAAAATAAAGCTATATAAAGGATAAACATTTGATGTCAGGCATGTGTTTTAGTAATTCATTTTACTCAGTTTTGCATTATTTTTGGTGATAAATTAATTTAAGAAGCAGAAATTCTGAGGAGCCATTTGGGAGCCAAAAGAGCTGGCTCTTTATAGTAAGCAAAGCCAAAAGAACTGGCTCTCCAAAAAGAGCCGGAATTCCCATCACTACTCAAGAGGTGAAAAAACTTGGGGATTTATAGTTCATTAAGTGTGATGTAAGTTTAGGCAAGAAGCTAATTATTTAAGTAAAAATGCCACAAACCACAGACATCTTAGCTCTGTACATGCTTCTTCCAGAATTCAGAGTGGTATAACTGTGGGACAACAAGAATGTAGGTGACAGAGGAAGGTTAGATGTTATTTGGAAATACACCTCACACACATTGCTTGTGTCAATGTGTAAAGGCTAGTGCATCGGGCATTAATCTCACTATAACCCTTATTTAATGCACTCCACATCACACTCGGGTGTGATGTGGACTCAGGTAGTGGTGGTTGTAAAGGGCATTAGATTCTTTGTTGAAATTACTCTGAATTCTTTCTTCCACCCTGAATCCAATCATATTCTGACCCCCAATCCTCTTTGTAGCATGTCAAAATGCCCCATGCATGATACTGGTACATTACTGTATGTTTGCTTATTACATGTACAAAAGGGGCTGTGGGTCACTGTACGAAATGGATTCTCATACAGGTGAACTGTGATCATTGCCGTCAGATTGTGGGTCTGGCTACATCCACATGAGAGTCGTTACTGCCGAGAGCACCCTGAACGCAGTGCAAATGGAACTTTAGAGCCATAAAGTATTCTCCCTCAGGAATGATACAAACATCAGCAGGAAATGGATGTGTGTGTGGAGTGGCTGATGACTGGTTATTTGTGTCATAAAAAGAGTCTGCTCCTGTAGCCCCATAAATCCTGCCCCAAGGCTGTGGTCCAATACTGAGCATCCTGCACCAATCACAGCCCACAGTGATGACATGCAGTACAGACCCGCAGTACAGGCCCATGCAAATGTAAAGAATATATCTCAGAGTCAGTAAACGTGTCTTTGCTGTTGAAGGATGTGAAAATGTGTGATGATAGTTGAGGCTGTGTGGATGCTGTGCTCCACAGGTTGTTTCTGCTCTGAGCAAACAGAAGCCTGTCAGTTTGGAGTGTGGCTTCACAGTGAATTCTTTAGGTGCTTAGATTTTTTAAAGTTTCAGTACAGATGATAACCCTGGTCTGAGAGACTTTTGTTTCCTAAAGGCAATGACCTAGTCAGAGGCCATATGGTCTGTGCTGGTCTGTGTACAAAAATGTTATTGTTGTCTGGCAATGTGAGAGTTGGAATGGAAGACATATGACTATAACTATAAAGCATAGCACACTTACATTTATGTTTCAGTAAAATGTCTACATCAGATAATTTCTTTCTTTTTTCTTGCTTGTTGACTTTGTCAAAATGTGATCTCAAAGTTCAGTTGTGAATATTTCTCTTGTCCCCATAGGATTCAGGGAAATTTATCATCTGCATTTGTCCCATCATTCAATGCTGTAGTGGCAACTTGCCAGGAGACAAGTCAACCACAGTACAGCACCCATGGATTCCATCTCCTGAGCTTTAGCTTGGCTTGGTCAAGAGTCTGAACTGCCTACTGTGCATGTTTCAAGTGTATGGAAGTAAAAGGACCTGGAAAAAACCCTTCCATACATTGTAGTTCTTGTTGAGAGGCTTATGTGACGAATCCTCGCCATCTCATTGTGGGGCGGGGCCTGGTACTTAGAGGCACCTGGGCCTGGTGTCCCTGTAACTGGGGCCGTCATTCAGGTTCCTGGTCCTCTCCTCTCCATAGGATGCCAGCCGATCTGAAACTGATTTGCGGTGAGTGCAACTATTCATTTCATCAGTAATTAATCATTGGATTAATAGCGCCTTTCAAGACACCCAAAATGCTTGCCATCCAACCACCATCAACCAGTCACACACCCTCCATTTTCATTCTTGGCAATGTGGATCTGCCTCTGTGTCTTGCCTCAAGACACAATGGCACTTTTTAACCACTGGTGCCACTTACACATTTTATTCGTCTTATATCACATTTTATACATTAAAATTATGCATGATGGAAAATATACCATAACTCAAAAGAACATTTGTGTACTTTGGAGTGCTCAGAGGAGATGATTTTGAATTAATGGATTAACTGAAACAAGTGTGAATGAATAAAAAAACAGGTATCCACTCCAGGTAGGTTTTTGATGAGAGGACAAAAAAGTAACATGGTTAAATGTGTTAAGCATGCCTCAGAGTAACATGGTTAAATGTGATAAAATGTGTGTAGAATCCCTCAGTCGTCCAGATAGAATCCATGGCAAAGGAGAAATTCAATTTGGACAAAAGTTTATTTGGTCAAATACATTTCACAGCTCATCCAAGCTGCTTCTTCAGTTCTGGTCAGACGCTGGTGGACACTGCCTTATATCTACCTGAAGGGAGGAGCTCACTACAATGAAATTACTCTGAGACTACCACACCTATTTGTTTACAGTTTATGTTAGTTAGGTGGGCCTGTTAAATACTGTATGCAGTGGGAGTGGAGTGTGGGGGTCTTGTTAGCATGACATTCAGGGCCATGATGGGTGTTTTCACACCTCTGGACATGTCCTGGCTAGTCCTATTGTTTTCTTTGTTTGTTTAGATTTAGGTTTGAGGATAGAGTTATAAATGGGAGACAAATGATGTCTGAGACCTCCATTTCTGTTCAAGGAAGGATTCTCTTTCTTGACAAAAATAGCCTCTTTAACTCCCCTCTCAAACCAGTTCTTTTCTCTGGCCAGGATCTGTACCTCACTGTCCTCAAAGGAGTGGCCCGTGGCTTTTAGGTGGAGATGTACGGCAGATTGAGGTCCACTCTGGCTCTCTCGTCTAATAAGACCCCACACCCCATTCCCACTGTATATTAAATAGGCCCACCTAACTAACAGAAACTGTAAACAAATAGGTGTGGTAGTCTCAGAGTAATTTCATTGTAATTTCATTGTAGTTAGCTCCTCCCTTCAAGCAGATTTAAGGCAGTGTCCACCAGCGTCTGACCAGAACTGATGAAGCAGCTTGGATGAGCTGCAAAACGTATTTGACCAAATAAACTTTGTCCAGTTAACAAATTGAATTTCTCCTTTTGCCTTAAATGTGTTAAGCATGCCTCACTGGTTAAAAAAATATGCATTTTGCCCCACAAACACAGTGCACTTACATTCTGCTGAGACCGCTCATATTAATTCAGTGACATTTACACAATGCTTGACCCATAACTACTGTTGGTCATACTCCTATTTGGAAATTAACACACGAGTCAGTAAAACAGCAGCCCTGAGTACTATACATTTCCTTATTTATTACTATTATATACTACAATTGGTATACAATATTGGCAGCTTTTTAAATATTCACAAATTGAACATTATTTGCACCTTGATTGAAACAAATCCACACAAAAAACAAAGTTATGAAATGGATATGACATGAGAAATGACAGAGTATTTTGGTTCATCACATCATTAACCCTGCATATGCAGAAACTGGCCTCTTGACCTTTGAGGAAAACAGAGGTCATTGAGGGCCCTTGGAGCAGGGATCATTTCCTTCTCCATGTTGTTTCAGAACACTCAGTCCTACATAAAATATACACAAGCTGTCCTATGTATGTGCCTGTGGTCCTGAGGCTGTGATGGAGGTCACTGGCTCCTTTGCCTTAAATCTGTCTGTGAGCTGCTTTGACGTTCACCTTCAACTTACTGCATAATGTTGACCACTGGTTACTATCAGTGTTGAGCAAGTTACTTCAAAACTGTACTGTGTACTTTTAAGTTACTCTTACCAAAATAACTGAAAATATGGATTTGGCAATCTAAATGTAGCTCATGACGCTCAATTAGCTCATCACACATCCAGTGGAAAGTGATGTGTATCTGACATAATCTGCAGCTTCACCCCAATCTGTGCACTGTGTGGATGTAAACAGACTGCCCTTGCCTTTTTACTTTTAATGAACGCCTCAAACTGGATTCACAGCACTGTTTTGTGGACAGGGTATCATTATTTGTGGTGGACAAATTCTATGGATAATGTGAGATGCTGCAGTTTATATTTACAACTTTGGGAGAGGTGAGTAATAATTATTTTCGCTATTTCCTGAGTTTGTATGTTGCTCCTCTGTGTCCGTCACTGAGTCTGCCCCTAACGCTCTGTTTTATCGGCTGTTTCCGTAGCGTTGCTGATGTTTGGTGGTTATGATCTGACAGAGCAGCTCAGAGTCACACTGACACCACACACATGAGGAGTGCAGCGGATTCACAATCACACACAAAGACACAAAGTCGGGTCACGCCAATCGTAGCCAAAATCAGGGAAATTCTCCTGTAGTGTGGTGGCCTTTAATAATACATTTTGATGTGATTCACAATGATGTTATGCATCTGTTCTGATCTGATCGGATGTTTCACCGCTGCTGATCTCGCGGTGATTTTAGAGAATTTGTATGAAGAAAAACAAAAAACCCACCACTTAAATCCAGATTAAAAGTGCATTGTTACTGACATTTGTACCAAGTAAAATATCACCTTTTTTCTGTAATGCCTTACATTACTGTGTTTCAGCAAAAAGCAATGTATTACAGTAATTTGTTACTTTTGTAACGCGTTACTCTCTACACTGGTTACTATAATGCCATTAGAACACTTCCCAAATAGTGCAATTGTGTTTTTTGACAGAGGTGGCTGTTTAAAAAAAATGCTAATGCTGAAATGCTGAAGTAATTTTTCATAGTTAGAACAGATGTAGCACTACTGGCTGGTGTGCCCCCTGTGGCTCCTCCTGCAGGTGGGCAGCTAACATGGGACAGCCCCAAGAGAAAAACCTGAGCTCCAGGGAGTCCCTTAGAGCCCTGGTCATACATCACAGCACTCTACTGGTGCTGGAGGCCATCCACTGCCTCTCACACAACACACTGTCAAACGACCTAAAGACTTACAAGACTTACATAGACTGAACATATAATACGTTATCAGTACAGCCTCTTTTCACACTGTGTGACTTTGGAACTTTAACTCAGTCTCCATCATAGTAGCTTGAACTATGAACGATCAAAAACACATTTAAAAAGAAATGACAGGTGAATTGTATACACATTAAGAACATTTGGGGAAATTTTGTGTTTATGCTTTGGAAAATACATTATTTTTACATTACATCAAACAAGAAACTCTTTAGTTAGTTTCTCATGCACAGCCACTAGCACAGCTTCCTATCTGTCCTATACCACAGTTAAGCCACCGCGCCACCTGCCTGTTGATTTAAGAAAGTGATTGTATTTTGTGTTTTTATTTTGTGTACTCACTTCATACGATGCCCTGTTAGGAGCATGGTCTGGGGGCGGTTCTCTTTTTTTTTTTTTTTCTCTGCTCCCCCTGTCCTCATGTGATGCTGTTTATTTCTACTGGAATTTCCCCACTGTGGGACTAATAAAGGCATATCTTGTCTTATCTTATCTTATCTTATCTTATTTTATTTTGCAAGTGCAAAACATGCATTCTGATATTTTTTAACCTTGTCTCATTTAACAACCCATCAGTTTTAAACAGTGAATTTGTGGTAGACACAAATAATACATTTGTCCTTATTCGTCCAGCTCAGAGCAAATGTGTGACAGGAGTTCAGGTTTCATTCAAGGGTCTGGACTTTCATATTTAATTTAATTTATGACACCTTTAGCAAAAGTACTTCAGAAAATAATACAAAATACTGAACAGTGTGTCTGGACTAAGTCTTGTGTTTTTCTCCATATAATTATAAGCTCTTCTCTCTTCATACTCCAGAGTTTGGTCACTGAGAAATAGAACCTTCAACCATGTACTGTGGACTGATGAGTCTATGTGAGTGCTGTGAGCATACCAATGAGCTTATCAGTAAGTGGCGACACTCGTTATTACAGCTCAAGTCACTGCAGCTCCGCTCAGCCCTAACCACCTCTTTGCACCGGCGGCCTCCAGCGGGCCACGTCCACACAACTCATTTATTCCAATATTATTACTTTTCAGATAGGAGACAACTTTATCTGTGTGTGTGTGTGTGTGTGTGTGTGTATGTGTGTGTGTGGGTGTGCGTGGGTGTGTGTGTGTGTCTGTGAGTGTGAGAGAGACAGAGAGTGTGTGTGCTTGGATGGGGGACCAGGCCTAGATTACTTCATTACCTGATTTTCATTTTCCAGGACTTTATCGTTCACCAATCACGCTCTAGCTTCTGTCTCATCTATGTTTTTAAAAACATGCCATTAGTTTGACTTTAATTGTGCAGTGGTGGTGGTGACTACAGCGTGTGGACATCACTAAAGCTGTTCTGGGACCAAACAGCCCCAGAGCCTCAGGCCTGTGCTCATCATTGCATGTTAACACTGTGTACATTAACCACTCAACTTGTGTTACGCATCCCTTCTGTTCTCTCAGATAGTTCTAGTCCTTAGGCTTACATTTCATGGGGCATTTCAGCAAATTGTTGGAGCTTTTTCTTATTGCAAATAAACAAAAGTGAATCAGGACTAAAATAATTTTCATAGCTCAGAAGGAGTCAGTTTGCAGGTACAAGATGCAACGCTAAAGGGTGACATCATCACTGCTGATTTCAATAGGTAGGTCCCGTGAGCATTTATAGTTGCAGTATTGAACAATGAGCAGACATGCACTAGAGCATTTGTGAAATTGGAGGTGTCCTCCTTGAAACAAAAGATAGATCAGTCTCCACATTTGTATCTCAAACCAAAGTTTCTGTCACTCGCTCTCTCGAATGGCTTAAAGCAAGTTTAAAAAGAAAAAAGGCTGCTCCATTATCAAATGATAATAACAATAATGGCTTATATTTGTTTTGGACTTTTTAAAGTGCCATACACTGTATTCATTATTCACTGAAAACGTGGCGAACTACTTGCACTACCTAGGGTAGAGACGGAAACTCCCATATGACTCTCTGATCACCATGAGGCCCTCTCCTCCACCAGATTCACCTGTAGAAAAGGTTGGGGAAGTGTCTGTGTAATCTGCTTGCAATTGAAATCCATCAAATCAGGATTTAAGAATCACAGATTAAAGTAAAATGTTGCAGTAATGGGGAAAGTCTGTGAGTTTGTATATCTACAAATTTGTGACTAAAATAATGTCCTTGTTAGAATGCTAATAATCAAAGCTGCTGAAGTGACTGAGAGCAGTTCCACATCACTGAAACACTCCCATGTGAAAACTTCATTGGACTTCTTCACCTGACAGTTTAGTGCCTAGTGTTGGAGAAAAACATGTGGAAACTGATGTGATGTGAGCTAAAGATCTCATTTAACACAGTGGTTATCAGCACTCATTCTTTAGAATTGAGGCAGATAGTGCTGGGACAAGCATGTAGTGGAATCAGCCCTTTGTAGCCCTCACATTGACTTCCAGAAGACTCCTCTGACACGGCACTGGCTGAAGCACATGGATGAGGTGACTTCTGAAAATCCATCTGAGCTCCTGACTGCTTGATGGCATTATAGTAGGTCACTGTGTAAACCTGTATGTGCCCTTTCAGCTGTGAGGAAGCCATCAGTCTTTCAGTGTATGAATATGAATGGATTATTCTTCTTACCCAGAAGTACTGTGTTCAAACACAAAAGAATACATTTGTTACTGAGAGCTAGAGCCACCCCAAGCTTCACACAGCACTTCACACTTTTTCTAGGATATTTTAGGAACAATAAAGGAAATGATTAAAGGCAATAAGAGTATTCAGTTTAATTTACATTTGAATCCTATTCATGAGCAGATTAGTTCTGTGGCAGAACTGTCCAGACAGGCGATTCTCGGGGGAGTAGTGTGGGCTATGTGCAGTCAGCTCTCTCAGACATTTAATTATTACTATAAAACAAGTGTCCTGAGCCTGGCCCAGCCCATGTAGTGCTGTGGGCTGGACTCAGTGTAAGTGGAGACAGTGTGTGGGCTCCTGCTCCACACTGAGCTGGAGAGGGCCTGACTGTGCTCTGACGGATCACACTTGCTCGCGTCTATCAGTGGGAAGGTGCTAAGAGCTCACAGATCTTCTCACATCCTCCACTATGTGTTAGCTGTGACAAAACCATTCACTAAAGCTCATTGTAAATTAGGTATTTGTCCATTGAATTTGATTACTGGAGGCGCAGATTAGTTCTTTGTTTTGTTGAGCGTTTGTCTTTAAACAGCACAGGCCAAATACATTCTTACACATGTGTAGGGTAGCTACACATATTCTTTGATCATTGTCAGGATATGTAAAATATTCATTGTAGAAAATGAAGTTCATAGTTGAATTAAGAGTCAGCCAAGTCATTTTGGATTACATGCATTCTTATGTACACAACATTCTTATGTATTTCCACGAATACTATTAAATACAGTCATCTCTTACCTACTGGAAAGTGTGAATGCCAAAGGCACCTTCAGCTCTGGAGAAGAAGCATCTGGGACTAACTTGTTATGCCGGGCCTAGGGCTATGATATTGCTGATATTAGTATGGTAAATATATAGGCCATGCAACTCATGAATTTATAGCAATCATATGTTTTCTATAAATATCCAGCTTCAATGTGTGTCTGGCTGATGTGCTGCAGGTGAGAGTCAGCTCAAGGAGACCGAAGCTGTGAGAAGCACCACAGATCACTGTTAATGTCTGAAATATTAGTATCTGAAATGACGCTTCATGAGGCAGGCAGAGAGGGAGGGCAGCATGGTACATGGGGAAAGTGTCTACTGTCAACCTGCATTCCACGCAAAACACCAGAATTCAACAGGAAATCAATATGATTGTACTGTCTAATTATTCTGTTACTTGTTGTCTTGCCCCAGACTTCTTTGATGAAGCGACTTAATCTTAAACTCAGAGGTAAATGTGCTCCTACTGTTATACACCATATCAACATTTAAGAGAACAACTGGAAAAATGTTCAAGCCACAGTATGTGAGTACTGTACCAAATCTGCAAAGATTTATTTGGCCTATAAAAAAGCTCCATCACACCATTGACAGCCCCACTCCCCCCAAGACCAGGATCAGACTACAATATAGATCAAATTAAAAAAAAACAACTAGGACAAAACACTACGCTACATTTGTGTAATTACAAAACCCCTGAGGAAGATGGGGGCGGAGAGGGGGTCCATTAATACACTCCAAAGGGCAGTCTTTATGGTCTAAAAGGAAACATTGGAAGTGCAATAGAAAGTGGATTTGGTTATTGTACTCAATAACAATAATAATGTACAAGCTACAATAATAATTTAAAAAAAAAAAAAGATGATTGTAAGATCAGTGAACACAAATTATGCATTCCTCTTTAAACATGCTTTTGGTCTCTCTCTCTCTCTTTTTTTAATAATAAAATTATATATTCTTAATGGAAATATACTTTCCTAAACTTCTCCTTTGTTTCCAATGAGGCATTTAGTGGCGGAAACTCCCTCTACTGTCAGCAATGAAAATGAACAAGACTTTAGATTGTGAACATAATGTGACAGAAGAATGAGTGGTTTATGAGCTTAAAAATTGTAAAAGGAGAAATTCAATTTATCAACTGGACAAAAATGTATTTGGTCGAATACGTTTCGCAGCTTGGATGAGCACCAAAATGTATTCGAACAAATAAACTTTTGTCCAATTGACAAACTGAATTTCCATGGATTCTACCTGGACAACTGAGGGATTCTACACACATCTTAAAACTGTATAAAGTACAGAAAGAATTCCATCTATGACTCAGCTAGCACAAACAGCCCAAAACTGTACTGAGCATTTGTGAGTGCTCAGAGGGAGCAACATTAAAACATGGCTAAAGGGTCAAAAAAGTTATTTTAGAATACTATGTGTTCTTCAAACTGATCCAGTGCCTCCTACAGAAAGTGTCTCATGCCCAGAGTTAGGAGGATCTAGGAGACAGCAGGTGCAGCTGCTGGCGCCTTTACTAGCCCCTGGTCGTCAAACGGAAGTTATAAAACACTGTTCGAAAGATTTTACGATTTGTCGCATTTTATGAGACTCTTCATTATTGTAGGAATGCTTCTGGAGTCAGACGACAGTTAGCAGGCATGGCTCTCACTGCAGGCACACACAGCAGCCCAGATTAAACATTTGCCGTCAACTACACACTAGATTATCGTTTTGAATGCCACCCACATGCATGTTGTCGTTACACAGAAATAATCAAAATGAACAACTCTGCTCTTTAATGGGGGAATAATGATTTGATTGCAATTGCCCAAAGGTGGTACCACGTTCACTCTTGGAATCGTGAGTAATCTAAATAAAACTGGTCTAACAGTTGTACTGGTATTTGTATTCAGATATTCCAACTGTAGTACTAACCTATTAAAAGACAAAACAAAGAGATTACATTGTACATAGGATGAAGTTCAATGTACAAAGGCGAGTCACAGCTGTCAACATTTAGAATGCGAGACGGGTAGGCAGTCGAGGTGTTAACAATTTGGAATATTATAATTTAAGTGTTGCAACAATGCCACCCCAAATCTAGTTTGGGGAAATCAACCTCAGTATAAGATCGCACAGGCAAGTATATCACAGGAGAGAGCCAGGTTCCATTATGTACAAAGTCTTTATTTTACATTTTAAAAGAAATACATGTTTACAATTTAATTAAAAGTAGCTACATTTAAAAATAGACAAAACAGTAAAAGCAAAATAGTGGAGCAAAACAGTAAAAGCAAAACAGTAAAAGCAAAGTAGTATAGTTAAAACGGCATAGGCAAAATAGCAGAGGCGATGTGCCCTGTGCCGCTGCTCACCACTGATGACACCTAAAAACATGAATGGGGAGTTAGTACTGTAAATCCTATAGTGCACTGGAACTAAGCCCAACTGAGAGAAACGTATCGCTGATGGAATAAGGAGCGCACGATCCCAGGGTTGACGGCTAGACATCAGCTTTGCTGCTCACTTTCTGGAGTTTGGGATGACTGGCGCGGAATTACTTGCGTCGTCCTTGGCACAATGCCAACTATATAACCAGATTCATTGTTAGAGAATGCATGTTTGGAGTTGAAATTATATTTAAAATGCGTACCTTGTCCCATTCTTGAAGGCGCACCACTGTGCTTAAAGGTCCTGGTACGGCAAGTGCAGCCAAGCAGCGTGGCTACAAGGCACAGATGCGTAAGAATTTGTAAATTTTATGAATGAAGAGGTTGCATGGGCTGTCACTGCAGATGAAGGTAGCGCAGCGAGGCACGCTTGGCTCAAGGCACAATGAGATGGCCAAGCAAAGAAACTATTGTAGCGTCAACAAAGCCTGGGCAAAAGCAAGAAAGTTCAGTCTTACTGATGATTGGCTTACCTTCAGAAGGTTACGAAATAGATGTTCTTACTTAATTAAGAAAGCCAAAGCAGAATATTATTTATCTATTACTACTGATAGTCTGAATGACCCAAAATGTTTTTGGAAAACAGTGAAATCTCTTTCTGTAAGGGATAAAACTCAGTCTTTGCCAACTTTCATTGTTAATGAATCTACTGTTGTTCGAGACAAACATGAAATGTTAAATTGTTTTAACAAATACTTCATAGCTTCTGGGTCAAAACACTCAAACGATAATGTGGCAAATGATAGCTATTTTCTTCCAGCTTCTAGGCCTTCCTCTTTTAACTTTCAACCTATCACTATTGAGGATGTGCATAAAGAGGTAAAAAATCACATGGCCCAGATTTTTTGGACCCCTATTCAGAAATCCCTAAAATGTGGAAATCTGCTTTTGTATTTCCACTTTTTAAAGGAGGTGACCAAAGTGTCTTAAGTAATTATAGACCTTTTTTTTTTTGTCAGTTATTTCCAAAATTTTAGAGAGTCTAATTAATTAATGAACAACTAAAATCATATTTGGAAACTAGTGAAATCCTTTCCGAATATCAGTGGGGATACAGGAAAAAGCATAGCACCATGACAGCAGCATTGAAGGTTGTAAATGATATTTGCTCAGCGTCCGATAAAAAACTAAATTGTGCTTCTATTTTCATTGATTTGTCTATTACTAATGCGACGACTTGTGAGCATTGGACTCTCGGAACAAGCAATCAGATGGATTTCAAATTATCTTTGTGACAGATCTCAAAGGGTTAAATGTGGTGACCAGTGTTCAGATGATCTGCCATGAGAGCCCACCAAAGTAAGTAACATATTCGGTTCGTGTTTAAAACAAACACTTAAAGATTGACAGACTACAATATTTAGCTCTTATGATTATATTTGAGACTGGGGGACTGTAGGCCTTCCGATTGTCTGCTGGTAGTCATAAACTCTCCCCGCTCTGGCGCTCTCCGTACGTTCAGTGAACGACACAGGAAGTAAACCTCAACAGATCATTGTAAACAGAAAATTTCAAGAATGAAATAAAAAAACGGTATTAACTGGTTACTATTATTTTTAATAAATGTTTCTGTTCTGGAACATAAAAAAATATAAAGTTTCTGGTTTCATTTCTGTTCCAAGCAAAATAGCAAACATATCTGGTTTTCGTTTTTGTTCCACGAACCGGTTCAAAGCCCTGCTCAAAACTGCACATTTCAGAGGCATTTTGCTCATCTGACTTGGAGATGCAAAGAAAGATTCTCCCTTTCTCTGACCGAGAGATGCCGTGCGCAGCGCTGCGTTCATGCTACATAGGAAAAAATAAAACTCAGCGAAAAACATTACATTTACTTGGAATTTAAAAATAAAATAATGCTTTAAGCAATAAAATCACCCTGGGTTACACTCTCCCCCTCTAAACGGCATGAGTCCCTTCATGCACAGGTGACCAACTAGGACATTGTGGAGAGAACGTAAAAGCTTTGGAGAATGCAACACCTAAGATCTGGAAAAAAGAATTAATGGCCAAAGTCTGTGGCTCACCCAGCTCATCATAGGTAAACTTCTGAGGTGGGCATCTCTCTCTGTCAAAGCGCCTTAAACCTAAGGCTCGGTAGAAACAACATCAGTTGTAACATCGTCGTTTCTGTGTCAGTCTCGGTGGGTGTCAAGTCAGGTTCAGGAATGTCAATAACAACATGGTCTGGAGACCCAGTGTCTGTAGGTGATATCTCAACGCTACTTAAGTTGGGACTTCATGTTGTGTGCTACGGTTAGGTTTGTCAATGTTGGGTACTGACATTTGTGGCATTGTAATGTCAGGAGATGATACTGGGGAATGAACAAATGCAAGCGGTTAGGGTGTAAGAGGAGACGGTTCAGTTTGAGTATAAGGGCCTTTGACGATTTTCTGTGGCTCCCACTTTCCAATACACATTTCCTCCTCGTCACTCATTTCATCCTCATCACTGTATACTCCTTCATTTCCACTGTCATTTGCTTTAGCCTTGTTTGTTTTAGTCCTTGTTTGAATTTTCCTAGTACTGTATTGTCACTTGCAGAGTTTGATTCAGTTTGATCCTCAATAAGCAAAAAAACACAATGGAGAAGCAAATCCCTTTGGTGCGGTGGGGGCCTACTATTGGCGAGTTTGTGCTTCCCTCTGATGTTAACGTTCTTCACTAGCTCTCTATCACCAGTGAAGAGTTCACCAATCCTTATTTTTTTGTCAAAGCATGTTTTGTTTTTCTCGCCCATCATTCTTGAGTGTTCAGACGCAAGAGCGTAGCTTTCTTGGAGGTTTTCACGGAGCGTTTTGACATAGTCTGAATAGGATTTTGAACTACCTTTGCCAGGGTAAGTACCAAGGACAATATCAAAAGGCAGCCTTGGTTGTATGCCAAACATTAGCTCATATGGGGAATACCCGGTCGTGTCGTTTTTGGTACAGTTATAAGCATGCATTAGGGGCTTGACAAAGTCTCACCAGTGGTACTTGTCTTTGTTCTCTAATGTGCCTAACATGTCTAACAACATCCTATTGTACCTTTCTCCAATCAAAGCGCAAAGCTCTTTCACAATCTTAGATTCAAAATCTCTGCCTTGGTCACTAAGTAGCATCATGCACACCTTGCAAGGCTCTTTCTTGATACTGGTGGGGTAGTACTAACTGGTATACAGGGGATTCTTTGAATTTCCTGTACAGCACTGCATCACTGAGCTTGAGTTTCTTCCATTGTCTTAGCATGAGCATAAAATCAGGGGATTCAAGGTTTGTTTCTTTGAGTCCAGGTCTCACACCTCCTTCCAACAGGATTATGACACAAGCAATAGAGGGATCGGCTCCTTGTGCTGTGCACCAATCAGCATCTGTCATTGAGGGCAAAATATTTTCACCATATGCCTATATGCCATATGCTAGCAGCGACTAGCAGAGAATACAAGACAACTCCGGAGTTTTACTTCTGACACCAGTGTAGCGTCTTACTCTAGGTAATGAATGGATGAGAATAGTTCATAAGATGTTGCTTTATTGTGTAAACACGTCAATACAAAGTTAACAGTCAGGTTAACAGTCTGACCCTTCCAGCTTGGACCGCGGTCACATGCTAGGACAGCCCCCTTATTCTTAACACAGTCCTATATTGTCCCACGCACAAGCCCAGCCCCCTCCCAACTTTTATCTAACCATGTAGAGCCATGAACTTAACATAAAACATAAAATAACAGTTATAAAGACAGGATTTAACATTTACATTATTGCAGGCTGCTACACTATGAATAACATGGACTCTGTGACAATTTGGACATTTTTGTGAATGGACAAGAGCAGTAGGCATTTATTACCTGTCGCCAAAGACGAGAGGGCATGAGAATGTGCCGTGAAGCTCAACATGTTGCGAGAGTGAAGCGGTGCCAGGCTCGCAGTCAGATGGCGGCACTTAAAGGATCAATGATTTAGGAATTTGGATATTTTCATGAATAAGGGCTAAAGGATTGGAATTTTACCTGGTCATGGAGGACAGAGCAGCTTACACAGGGACCCAGAAATGCGTGTGGGTAAAAGGGGGAGCAAAGAGAAAGGGAGCGCTTAAATAGTCCGTCAGCTCAGTGCCACAGAACTGCAGGTAAGAGCACCTTCAGCATAGACCCTCGCAGCCGGTCTTGCCACATAAGTTTACACTTCTTCCTACTCCTTTTTGAGCAAAATTATATTCATTATAAAATGAATTGAACTAAATAAAACTTTGTAGATCAACAAAAAGACTACTACTTCTATGCAAAAAATAATATGTATATGTGAAATAAGCTCTCGCAGTCTTGCCTCCTCTGTATCCCTGCTGTTTCTTATTTTTAGAATAAATTTGTGTAAGAATACAGCTTTGTATACAACAAAAAAAAGGGGAAAAAAAGGATAATAATTTTATCATTTTATCAACTGTTCTTTTTAAGAAGCCATTCAAAAGAACCGATTCGTCCATTAACATCACATCACAGTGGGGGATATTCAAGTGGTCTTGCTATCCATTCTGAAATGTAGCACACAGAGATCCGGCCTCAGATCAGCCTGCATCATTCATCACTGTCCACTTCACTGAGAGGGGTTCAAATGGTGTCTGTCAACCTTCACCACCCCATTCTTTCTTATTGATTAGACTGGTCTCTCCGTACTCATAACCTGTACTATTTTCATATTTTCACTTGTCAGTCTCGACCTAGATTAGAATTGCTGCCTAGATGTGTCCAATTCTTCTGTCCCTGTCTGCCTCTTTCAGAATGACACTGTGGGAGGTGTGATTTTTCTCTCTGCATTTCTTACCAAGTAGTTATTACATATCACACTTATTCATATTCAAGCCTTTGTCTCCATATGCATTTTTCATTTCTGATGGTGTCCAATGTGGTGGTGCAGCACCTTAAATGGTAATGTTACCTGTCTATTGATACTTGTCTATTGATGTAGTGACATCACGCTGGGGGTGTTCCATATATATGTGTGTGGCGGAAACACAAAATGGATTTAAAGCAGTGACGTGCGGTCAGAGGAGGCAGGGGAGGCAGTGCCTCCCTTGTCAATCATGAAAAGAAGAAAGGATTTATTATAAATTCAAATAAAAAATAATAATTATCAGCTTGTATGTATTTATTATTAACCCTTTCTCCAGTCCAAAAAATGTTTTTTTTCTTGTTTCAATAATTGAATATGGCAGAATTTTCATTTGTCCCGTTCAAATGCAAGGAGAAGGTGCGCCGTGAGGCACCAGCCTCAAGTGCCTTCAGCCGCTCGATCCCGAGCAAAGTGGCTAAGTTGGCTAACCCACTGTATATTGCCGATAAATGGCCCTCAAACTCTCTGATTATATGCTCTGTCTTTCCGGAATCTTTATAATGTATGAAATGTATTTCTGTAACGTGTTCAGGCTCGCAGATCAATCATAAAACCTCAGTAAAAAGCTCACCAGGGGAGGCAAACAGTACTCGTGCCTCAACATAGAGGGCGCTTGTGAGCACAGAGATTCTTGGCCTGCCACCGCTATGCGCCGAAACAACTACATCATCTTCTTCGTTCTTTTTTATATTGCATTGGGACACGTGTGTCTTTGATGACAAAGTCCACCAATGTGCAGAGGGATTGTAAACAGTGGAACAATTTTCTTTGAGACGTGCTTTATTTTGATTTAGCCTAAATGAAATTAAAAGTCCTGCTCACGATATGCACGAGTTGACCCAGGACCCGCGGATCGCTAAAAGCGCAACTTGAAGAGAAGAGAAATAGAGTGCGTGCCTTCATGGATTTGTTTTCACCTGCTGCAGTGCACAGGAGAGATGAGGGTGCGCTCACGATGACACAGGCAGACTCCTAGCATGATCCATGCTTATTTATTCACAAACTTTCTTAAAAAGCGTGTTTTTCATGAGTGATTTGGAGATTTCAGGCAAGATACAAAAAATCCAAGTATGACGCGTCCACGTTACGCATAAATGCACAGCTATAGAGCGCGCGCGGGAGCTGCTTTGCTAAAAAGCATATAAATTAGTCTATTTATTGCAAAAAATACCTTGTTCCCAGTTTTGAAATACTGAACAACAATCATATTTTATTTTTCCTTTTTATTTAATTGAAGTTTTTGTTCTTTTGAATTAAGAATATAGAAAAGCCCTGGTGTAAGTAAGTCTGCTGCACTGCTGCATATAATATATAGTTGTTGTCTATCAAATGATGAATTTTTTTTATTTATTTATTTATTTATTTAATTTTTTTTTTTTGGGGGGGGGGGGGGGGTATTTGCATTTGTAAGTCTGACGCTAAAAGCGTTAGTGCCTCCCCAGCTGTCAACCTCACCGCACGTCACTGATTTAAAGGGCTAATTTCCGGGAGCATGTAATCAATACCATCATTCATTGTCCTGTTTAGGTTATTCATTTTCAACAAATAAACTGGAGATTAACTAACTGCAAAACTGTTGGCTAATAAAACTGACTTGTTTATATATTTTTTATATTTATTTATTTATTTAACTCATTTGGCCAAAGAACTTAACTTGAACTTGAATTATAAGATTTGGTTGAAATGGTTCAAACGAGGTGAGACTGGTGTACCCATTTGTTATATAAATCAGTGTGCTACAAAACAAAACACAAAACTTGTGTTACTTGGTCTGCTGCTGTTGCTTCTTGTTTTGGATCAGTGTAAATCTACAACTGCATAAAACTGCATCAGAGATTTCAAACAGATTCTGCACTTAAAAAAACCGGATCCTGATCGAGCCATTCATGATTGAGTCATTGAAAACACGTCACTAAAGTCTGCTGCTGTTGCCGATGGCAATGGCGGACACAGAAGGCATATGGTGTAGGATTATGTTCCATGGACTGGGTGATGTGCTTGGATTATTGCAGACACTTGGAAGGCTTCAGCTCGGCAGCACACAGGATGTCAGCTATTTTTCTTAAATACAGCGAGTGCACTGTGTCCCATTTTTCAAACTCATTAGCGATGAAAGCTCCCCATGCCTCACTGTCACAGATTCAGAAAAGAGCTACACAGATCTCAGGTACATTTGAATAAATCAGGGAGAGGTCTTTCTGCCTCAGGATTACACAGATTTCTTTTTCTTTAGGGATTATTTTTAATTCTGATGTGTTCAAATGAAAAATCTAAATGTTAATGGCTGTATTACAGTTGACACATGTTGGGCACACATCATTTTAAATGCCACTGCGTCCTCAGAACTAAAACAAAGATTAAAAAATGCATCTTCCCTGCCTCACGTCTCTTACCCCCCGCAATGCATATGGCCCAGTATTTCTTTTGGAGAAGGCTGAACACCTTCAGGGGTTGGATGTGTTTCGTTGGCATTATAGAGCTCCTGCTTTCTCCATGAACAGCCTGACGAGCAGCACTAGGATCTTCATCTCTCACTCGACCTCAACAGAAAACTGGGCATAGGCCGAGATGTTGGATCAAACAGACTCATTTGGCCTAGTTCACAAATGCTTCTTATCTTACAGCAGCCATTTAGACTCTATTAATCCTTTTGAATGAATCCTCCCACTGCCACACAGCCTCTGTGCTTGTTAGTTCATGCTTTAATGTACTTACAGATCTCCAGATGCGATTAAGTGCACTGCGTTACAGTGAGTGTGAGCTGTGACAGAGGCCTGCACTGCTAAACACTTTCAATGACTCATTTGCACTAACGGCCCATTTTCACTTGTAGCATTTGGCTGAAAGTGGCCAAGGTACACAGCTCCAGCTCCAATGCCTCACCCAGAATCAGCACTCTGCTTTTACTACCCTTTCAAATGGTCCCTCCCTTTTTTCTGAAATAAACTGTATTACAAAATCATGGAGTGATTTTGTAAAACTATTGTGGCCGGTCTGATGGAGGAGTGTATTCATTGTAGTGAGATCCTCCCATTAGGTAGATATAAGGCAGTGTCCACCAGCGTGCGACCAGAACTGAAGAAGCAGCTTGGATAAACTCTTGTCCAGTTGACAAATTGAATTTCTCCTTTTGCCATGAGTACACTGGTAACTAGAAACACTGCTTCAACTTACAAAAAAGGGGTTTTAATAAACTAAACGTATTATTATATTTATATGGGAACTTTTCCCAGATTAGGATAACACTGAACAGTGATTTAGTTGTATTTATTACTATGTGGTACAATGTTAAAAGTCTCACAGCATTTGAATTCTTCCTCTGTAAATTTAACTTTGATGGAAAAAGGAAACAAAGGCTTGGATTGCAGAAAAGATGATGCATGGCCTTACAAAAGAAGTCATAAGTCGTCAGTGTGATGTAGTGCAACTTTTAGTAAGTCTTTGTCCGTCCCCTTTGTATTGGCAGGATTCAGTTATTGCTCACTGTGCTTGAAAAGTGCTGAATAGACCAGTTTGAAAGTTACAATGGAGCATCTCAGTGTACTGCCTCAGTCGCAGTCACGTTTTGAGAATTAGTTCATAATGCAGTGGATAGAACAATAGAACAGAAAGTCATATCTGGATTTAGGGCGGTGGAGAAATGCCTCATAATTCAGTCAAGGAATCTGAAAAATGCTTATTACACGTCTTTTAAGTGATATGCACCTTAAACATTGACTATTTCATTAATAGCAGTCATTTGTGTAATTTACATTTAATTAAGGAGACCTTGTTGTAGTTATAAAACTAACACTTCCCAAGTGTCTGGTGTGGCAGTGAATAGAAGTTGGGCAAAAGTCCCAATAATTTGCAGCTTAGTGATAGGCGCTGTGTGTGTGTGTGAAAGATGGAGTGATATTTTGGGACAGACTGACTCCACAGGGACTCATTTAGTTCACACATAACTCCAGAAACAACACAGCACTATTTGTACTGCGCCCAGTCCCACAGGAGAGTCAAATGTCTCTAACCAGCCCTACTCCGAAGTGAGCAGGGTTCCACAAACATGATCCTCCTGACCTTTGACCTGTGGGGCTCGCTATCAGTGACCCCAAGAGGTCTCTGGCCTGTCACTCTCAGATTAAAACGTGCTGACAAACTAAAGGTCTCCCTGGGAGTTAATCCAATGCAAACATTCATTGTTCATCTCTGCAGACCAAAACGGCCATGGCCCTGTTTGGTGTGGCTAGAGATGTGGGTCATGAGAAGATTCACAGCAGTCCTCTGTGGACGCGCAAGTCTTTGATTGCTCTGACAGGGAGAAAGTTTTCCACAAGTGTTCTGTGAGTCAGCAAAGCACAAAGCTCTGCCAGAAGCCTGTTCATTCAAATCCACTTCATTGTCCCACAGGGACAGGCACTAAGGCTAAGAGCTAAAGAAAAACATCAATATGATCATACAGCACATGTGCAAAGCGTTACACTAGAACCATTGTGAGACTTCCAGTAACAGCTCTTTATTTAGACCTGTGACTGACAGTCAGGAAATGCATCTGGAAATCATAGTTGTGATTGAGATGATTATATCAAACACTGAGTGTGGGCAGAGCTGCGTTTTAGTGATGTGGCACCACAAACTTGCTGATACTTTTTTTTTTTTGTCCTAGTGTGTCTCAGAGTAGCTTTCAAATAATGTAAAGTAAGTATTTGTGGCCGTTGGTTTCTTTTGTGACTCTGTTCCTCACTGATGCACCACCATCCACTCTCCTAGCACATACACACACACACGCAGACATAAGACCTGCATTTACAGAAAGGGGGACGCTGAGGGATTTTGCACAAAGCTCCAATCACATTCTTCAGTGAGCTGAACCAAGAGATGTCCAGAGGAGGGTGGTCACAGTGTGTATTGAGTCTTCATGCTCTGTGTCTTAGAAGACCTGGTCCATAAATATGTGGAGTGGGTGTATGACTGCATCTAAAAGAAAGGTAAAAAGATGAAAATAAAGGTAGAAAATGTTTATGTCCATCAGCGCTGTTTGTTTTTGGCTTTTGCAGGCATTTCATCATTGGCTTCTGTTCAAACCAAAATGCACTGTGACGTGACTGGTTATCCCTTATTTGTCATTACTTCAAGAAAAGAAAAGGACAGAAAAAATTAAGATAAGGCCTGGTTATTATTATCATTATTATTATTATTATTATTATTATTATTATTATTATTATTAAGCAATATAATCAATTTCAAAAGCCAAATTATAAAGCATAGCCGCATGTCAAGGCATTAGTGTGAAGTTTGCATTGCAGATTGGCTCGTGCTCCTGCAGAGAGTAAAAACTAATACGGGGCTCGGACAGATCATGCCCTCACCATCTGGCTGTTTGCGGACTCAAGAGTCAGCAGGTCAAACGCAGCGGGCCCACTGGGTAAGGGGCGTGGGTGAGGGGGGCACACCCGAGCAGTGGCAGACTGTGGTGGGTAAACAGAAATAACTGCAGTGTCTCCACTCTATCGCCCACTGAGCTATTGATCGATGGCTGTTTACTTTCCTGAGCCCAGACCCCCTGCTCCAGGTCAGCCACCATGGGTTTAACATAACAATCCTCACTGTAAAAGTCTGTATACTTACAAATTTGGACGCATATTATGTTAAATACAAGCAATATAAAATGTTCAGCAGCCATAAAACCACACTTCAGTCATGATTCTTTCACACATTACATGGATGACTCTGTCACATATGAAATACAGTGTTTTCTTACCTGACTTAACAGTGAATATGCTCACAACAAAACCCGCACATGCACAGATGTCCTGCTGTGGGGGAGGCTCCTGTGTGAACTAAACTGTATATGGTGCTGTGGATAATTTCAATGCACTGGCCTAGTGGAACTTTTTTGTTAAATGTAGTTTACCCTGGACAAAATCCATTCAAAGTTAAAAGGTTGTTTTGTGTGTTTGTGTGTCCATGTGTCTTGTGTGTGGAGATTGGCTCTGCGGGTGACTGCCACTGTTTGTCCTGGTAAGTGGCCGGCAGCAGGTGAAATGAAGTGTGTTTTTAATCAGAGCCCCACAGAAGCTGCTCCTGCTGAGTTTAAGGACACTGGATGTTTGCCTGGACCCAAAGCTCCCCTGACTGCACTCTCACACAGACTCAGCCCATTCTCCCATAGCACTATGGCTCTGCTGTTAGACATATACTGCTTATGCTACGTGTGTTAGAGGAACTGTGAATGATACATGTCTGAACCAGAGCATACATCACTGAAAGCAGGGGGGTATGTGGCACTGAGTTGAGATCTATACATTATCAATCTAAGACAGTTACTGTTAAAAATGATTGATATGATTGTTAGAAAGGATTGACTCTTACCATGTTTAGGTACTACAGGATGAGTTCAGGTTAAGTATTCATGAAGGAGCTTTTTCACCTGATGCACACACTCCAAATATACTGCATTTCTGTCAAAGAATATGAGAAAGCCCTCAAAGCAGAAGGCTGCTATTGAGGTGTGTGAGTGTGATTGGATCTACTAGCACCTACTACTACTACTACTACTACTACTACTACTACTACTACTACAGTGTAAATAATCCGCATGAAATGAGACTATGCAGAATTCATAAGATAACCTAAATGTGATGATAAACATGAGCTGTGCTCAAACTGTCACTTCCTTCAAACTGTCAACCAACATATACAGTATTGTGAAAATGTGCATATTGAGTTAGCTCAGTGTCACGGGCCGGACACGCCCCAATTTAAAAACCTGTGGTCCCAAGGGGAGGTGCTCTATTAAATAAAAATGCCACACGTAATTAAAAGAAATGTACAAAATTTATTGAGTCTATGAATGATAAAATGTCCAAAACTACTAAAAGCTAAACTATTAAGAGTCCCTCATTGGAGGTAGGTGGATGGGTCCCCTGGGATCGCGGCTCCGGTGCTCCTCCACAGCTCCCGCGATGCCTCAGTCTCTCCCTCTTATCCCGGCCGCTCTGCCATGCGCGCGCTGCACTCGTCCATGCGCTCAGGAGGCCTGGGAGGAGGGGGGTTGTCACACTCGCCCCCTCCACTGTTCCCACGTTGCGTCCTGTCGCTCGGGCGCCAAGGTCGTGCGCCGCTTCCTCTGCCCACCTCCTGCGCTCCTTCAGCGTGGCCCTATGTCTGGTACCGCGGACGCCCGACCCAGCTCCCAAAACCGTCCGTCTCCTCTGCTCAGCCCCGTCGTGCTGCCACTCGCACCGCTCTTCCCCTTTTACTCACACACCTGCGCCCTATTAGTACTGATTTGGGGGCAGGGTCAGAGTCAGTCCCGCGCACACACACACCTCCCTTCCAATCAACCCACACACGCCCAGTCCAGTCACCCCGTGACACCCCCCCTGACCAATATGTTCTAGTCCCTGGAACAACATACAAAGTTCTAGTCCATATACCTGCGGGGTCGTACCCCCATATTGGTCCTCTGAGACCGTCTTGGCTCAGGTGAGAGTGGAGGCCCCTCTTGCCCACCCTCTCCCAACGGCAACAAGAGTCCCCACATCGGCATTAGCGCGTTGTCTTGGTGATGAATGGCACCGGTCTCAGGCGCCGTATAATGGAGGCACGGCCGTAGATTGTTGCGATGAACCACACGTTCAGGCTCGTCCTTCCCCTCTGGACGCACTTTATAGACCGGCCGATCAGGATGAAGTCTAGCAACAACAACAAAAGGTCTCTTTTCCCACCGGTCACTGAGTTTACCAGTCTGCCGCCGCCTGTGGTCCCGCACCAGTACTCGCTCCCCAGGCAAGAGCGGAGCATCTTTGGCAGTGCGGTCATAGAGCATCTTATTTTTCTGACCAGCCTTCTGGAGGTTATCGGATGTCCTCTGGTAAGCATAGGCCAAGTGTTCTTGGTGCTTGGCCACCCAGTCTGTAGTGTCCATGGGGGCCTCAGTTCCAAAGCCTCCCGTCAGCAGGTCCACAGGAGTCCTCATATGACGGCCAAACATCAGAAATGCAGGTGCATATCCTGTAGACGCATGGACAGTGTTGTTATACGCTTGGATGAGTCCAGGTAAGAACTCTACCCACCTCTGTTGCTTTTCTACTTCTAATGTACCCAGAAGGTTCAGCACTGTCTGGTTAAAACGTTCACAGGTTCCATTCCCCATAGGGTGATACGGGGTGGTTCGGCTTTTACGGGACCCATACATTTGGCAAAGTTCATATATCAACCGGGACTCGAAATTAGTGCCTTGGTCAGAATGAAGTACTTCTGGGCACCCAAACGGCTGGATCACATAGGTCCACAGGGCACGTGCTGTTGTGAGGGCCGTTTGGTCTAGTGTAGGTACAGCCCATGCAAACTTTGTGAACAAATCAGTCATGACAAGTATATTTTGGTATCTATCGGTAGGGCGGCTCAATGTCAGAAAATCAACAGCTACAATGTGCATAGGGGCCTTGGCAATCAGTGGCACTAGAGGGGCTTTACCTTGGGGCCCGGGTTTATGCAAAACACAGCGCGGGCATGCTTGTAGCCAGGTATTGACCATGACCTCCATCTGTGGCCAATAAAAACCTCTCCGCAGCAGAGCCAATGACTTCTCCAGCCCCGGATGTCCCATCCGCTCATGGTACATAGTCCAGAGATGTCGTGCCTGTGAAACTGGAACGACAATTTGGTGTACAGTCTCTAATGTTCGCGGATCTTGGATGGTTCTACACACAACACCGCCTCTTAGCTCCAACTTCCGCCAGTGCCGCAACAGAATCTTTCCAGGCGGAGCCATGGCTTGCCGTTCTGTAGCATTTGGTAACATACCTCTCTTAATGTGTTCCTTGATCTTGCACAAATCAGGGTCCTCTCCCTGTAGACTCCGCCATCGGTCTAGGTCCCATCCCCAGCTGTCAGCTCGGGTCTGTGGAGAGACCGCGGTCTCCACCGCTGCCACCAGTGGCTCCTGCTCCTCCGGGACCTGATTTGGTGGTACAATGGGGAATCTAGAAAGGACGTCAGCATTAGTGTTCTCTCTTCCTGGGCGGAATCTGATTGAGTAATCAAAGTTGGCCAACTGTGCGACCCACCTTTGTTCCGTCGCTCCCAACTTAGCCGTTTGTAAATATACCAGTGGGTTATTGTCCGTCACAACAGAAAATTTTGCACTCCAAAGATAGTCCTTGAACTTTTCTGCTACCGCCCACTTCATGGCAAGAAGCTCAAGCTTGAACGAGCTATAATTCGCATCATTACGTTCTGCTGGATGCAAGCTTCTGCTGGCATATGCAATTACGCGCTCAACCCCCCCTTGGTCTTGCGCCAACACAGCACCGAGCCCGGTGTTACTGGCATCCGTGTAGAGGGTAAAAGGTAAGGTGTAATCGGCATACGCTAAAACGGGGGCCTGCAGTAGTTCTTTCTTTAACTGCTGGAAGGCCATTTCACACTGCTCATTCCACTCAACAGAAGGGGAGCCCCGCCCTCTGTTTCGACTAGTGCCTACTAAGAGTCCATTCAGGGGCTTAGCAATCTTTGAAAAGTCTTTTATAAATCGTCTATAGTACCCCACAAACCCCAGGAATGAGCGGACTTGCCTGACAGTAGTAGGGGGTTGCCAATCTGCAACAGCTGCCACCTTCTCTGGATCAGGGGAAACTCCCTCACTGCTAACTAAATGCCCAAGGAACTTAACCTGCTTCCGGAACAGCTGGCATTTTTCCGGGCGGAGTTTAAGACCATAGGTGCTCAGGGACTGAAAGACAGACTCTAGGTGTTGAAGGTGTTCTGCAAAATTTCTGGAAAACACAATCACATCATCAAGATAAACCATTGCTGATTCGGCTAACTGATTCCCCAGGCACTTCTGCATTAACCTTTGAAAGGTTGCAGGTGCATTACACAACCCAAAGGGCATTCTTTCAAATTCAAATAAACCAAAAGGAGTAGTGAATGCAGTTTTCCCTCTGTCCCTTTCCTCTACCTCCACTTGCCAATAACCACTGGCTAAATCTAGGGTGGAATACCACGCGGCTCTATTCAGGCTGGTTAGAGAGTCTTCAATTCTAGGCAACGGGTAGGCGTCTTTGTGGGTTACACTATTTAACTTGCGATAATCCACACAAAATCGCCAATCTCCATTCTTCTTTTGAACAAGGACAATGGGGGCCGCCCAAGGGCTACAGCTCTCTCTAATGACTCCCCCCTTTAACATGTCTTTTAAGAGGCTACGTATCTCCTTATAAAGGGTCGGGGGTACTGGCCTAAACCTCTCACGGATAGGATTAGCATCACCTGTTGGTATGGCGTGTTTCACAGCACCCGTCCGTCCATAGTCCTCCTCATGTAAGGAGAAGACATGTGTCCATCGCTGTAATAGTTGCTCCAGTTGCCTTTGTTCCTCCTCATTCAATCCATCTCCCTTAAGGAAAGAAAAAGCAGAACTCTCTGCATTTACCTTAGGTTTTTCTACCGCAGAATTGATCAAACCAACTTCCACGACTCCAGGGTCCACTTCCACAATGGACAGCTCCTGGCCATCCCGCACACTGTCAGGGCTGATTTCAGACACAGCTGCCAACCTCTGAAATCTGCTGAGTGTAACATCAAAGGGATGGAGGTTCCGGACCCTCACGGGAATACGGCCCTTCCCCACAGTTACCAGAGCTCTTGCCACTTCGACCCTTCCCTGTTCCCCTAGGGGTTCTACCAGTGCATCACATGGTCGACTTTGGGCGGGCGGCGGAATTTTGGCCCAAAGAGTCATTTCGCTCTGTGCAGGTACAGTTACAGGGGAGCGACTGGCTAGGCGAGCTGTAACTTTCCACTGGTCCGCCGTTGACATAGCACGGACACGTTGACAGTCTACAAAAACAGAATCCCATTCTTTACCAAGCGGGGGCTTTGGATGGTTTACGGATTCCCTGTACTTGCTAAAGAGTTCTTCCCAACAATCAGCAATTACATTCATCCCAAGGATGGCTTTATCGGCTCCAATACATTCATCCTTGGCTACAACAATACCACGCGCTGGCACCCGGACCCCATGGATGACAAAGTCAGCTACCATGTAACCCACCCATGGGATATTAAGCCCATTAGCAGCCCTCAATGTTAACCATGGCAATCCTTTGCTTTTTAGTTGCCTACTCCCAAGGAGCTTCCTACAGACACTCTCACTAAACAGCGTTACTTGAGATCCAGTGTCTACCAAACACTTAACATTTATCCCATCTACACCCACATCTATTAGGGGACAATCTCCAACAAGCTTAGCTTTAGGACTGCAATTGATTGGGTCACTAGGAGAGGGTCCGGACACTTGACCCGCAGTGGCCGGGGCATTTAAAAACCCTGACTGGACAGTTTGGAGGGGCACCTACGACTAATATGACCAATTTGTTCACACACATTGCATATAGGACGGCCTTGGGGATCCCACTTAAATCTTGCATTAAGAGGGGTTCTAGGTCTCGGGCTTCTACTTGGGTGTTGAGCGGTGTCAAAAGGAGGGGAGACCGCTCCCTTTAGCTCTTCCAAAATTGTCTTTGTCATTGCTGACATTTGCTCCTTTACATCCTTCATAACTTCAGCACGCAACTCTTGTTTCCAGTCCGTAGCTACACTTGTATTTGTCGGGGGCGTTCTACTCACCGCCAAGCAGTCATAGGCTGGCCAATGTTCACCCTGCTCCTCCTCTAGGGCCAGAGCTTCCATTTTTACCTCTTCAAAGGTAAGGTGGGGGCTCTTTCGCACCTGCCGCCTGAGCTCTTGGCGGATGGGGCCCTCCTTCAGGCCCATCACAAACTGGTCTCTTAGAACCAAATCTCCCCGCTCCAAGCCCATGGTGTCTCTCTGCTTCAACCTGGAAAACAGTTCACGCAATCGTAAAGAGAAAGCCCTCAGTGACTGGTTAGACTCCTGTCTGCAGTTGAAAAACTGAGCTCTTAAAATGGAAACATGGGTGTTGTCTCCATACAGTTCAGACAGTGCATCAAAAATCTTCTTTGAGGTGTTCCTTTCAGTCCGGTCTAAAGCTAGAATCTCCCGTTTTGCTTCTCCATCTAAAAATCCTAGAACAAAGTCAGCTTTTTGAGAGTCTCTGATAGGTTGGAAAGTAAGCATAGTCTCTATTTGGCTCCGCCATTCTCCAAATTTAACATCGGACTGTGTCCCACTAAATCTTGACACCCAAGGTCCGCCCATAAAAAAAGGCATCATCATCATGGACTGTCCACCTGACTGTGTCTCTTCAGTAGACATATTTATTTAATAGAGGCTCAACCCAAGGACCAGTCCTGCCGACAACGCCACTTTCTGTCATGGGCCGGACACGCCCCAATTTAAAAACCTGTGGTCCCAAGGGGAGGTGCTCTATTAAATAAAAATGCCACACGTAATTAAAAGAAATGTACAAAATTTATTGAGTCTATGAATGATAAAATGTCCAAAACTACTAAAAGCTAAACTATTAAGAGTCCCTCATTGGAGGTAGGTGGATGGGTCCCCTGGGATCGCGGCTCCGGTGCTCCTCCACAGCTCCCGCGATGCCTCAGTCTCTCCCTCTTATCCCGGCCGCTCTGCCATGCGCGCGCTGCACTCGTCCATGCGCTCAGGAGGCCTGGGAGGAGGGGGGTTGTCACACTCGCCCCCTCCACTGTTCCCACGTTGCGTCCTGTCGCTCGGGCGCCAAGGTCGTGCGCCGCTTCCTCTGCCCACCTCCTGCGCTCCTTCAGCGTGGCCCTATGTCTGGTACCGCGGACGCCCGACCCAGCTCCCAAAACCGTCCGTCTCCTCTGCTCAGCCCCGTCGTGCTGCCACTCGCACCGCTCTTCCCCTTTTACTCACACACCTGCGCCCTATTAGTACTGATTTGGGGGCAGGGTCAGAGTCAGTCCCGCGCACACACACACCTCCCTTCCAATCAACCCACACACGCCCAGTCCAGTCACCCCGTGACACTCAGCACATCTCTCAGATCTTCAGTGTTCTCCTCAGATCTTCAGTTAGTATAATGTTCTTGTCATCGTCCAGTGAGTTGGACATAAGTCTATTTTTAACAGACAAAACAAACACGCTCTTTATCTATACAGAGTTGACAGCTGTGGGCTATATTGACAAAACTGTGTTTTGTCAATATAGCTGTGCTGTGATTTCATGTTTTCTTTTGTTGTGGACATTTGTATTTAGAACCAGATGTGTGCTTCCCAAATGAGCATCAGAAAGCTGTGAGGAGAGAGAGAGAGAGAGACTGTTTATGGTCAGTGTAAACCATGACAGTAATGAATACACACTATAGTTATGTAGTAGTGCATACCCAAACATAACTCATATCTCCCTCCACTGAACCGAGAAAGTCTCTCAATTTTTAGTTTACGCATTTTGGCTTTTACATTGTATATTTCTGTTCAATTTACCCAGACACAGACATAAAACAGCAGCTAATCCATATCTGTTCCAGGAGGGGCTTAACACTCTCATGTTATTAACACAAGCATTTAAAGCCAAATCACTTTTTATAGATTTTAAATTACTGTGTTTTGTTGACAAATTGCGGATAATCCACTTTCCAGCGAGATAGTGTAGGCACGTCTTGCTTGTGTGTTTATTTAGACTTTTCAGTTTTCCGTGTCTCTCCTGGCTGTTGTCAGTTGCCATTTTCTGCCTTGGAGTAAATAGAAAAGAGATATATGCTGGTGATTTGGGGCGCGCTGACAGGAATGCCACAACTTAAGCAGCGGCCCATGAAATGACTTACTTTATCATAAGCCAGCAGATAATTGTTTTGGTCCTGGCTTTTCCACATCTGCAGAAGGTTGCTGAGAATGAGGGGTAGATGCTGGGAGGGGTCATTGAGGCTTTGGCTCAGATTAGACTTTTCCTGGACTGTGTGAGCTGAATGTGTTAGTGAGAAGCTCCAACAATCAACACAAATAAAAGGCTTCAGTCACATTGTCCAGTCATAGCATCCCATTTCCTCCACATAATTAGTGCTGTTTAAGATACATCAGAGATCTGCCCACAAAGATGTGTGGAAACAGATGGGTACACAGATCCAAACAGATATATGGAGAGAATCTGAACAGGTATATGCTGAGATTTTTATTTCCTGGTTGGACACTGGCTTCAAAATGTAACCCATGTAAATATAATAACTAATATTTTATTCAGCTAAAACCCCATGTTAGCAAGATGCACAAGCCTTTAAGCAGATGTTTCAATTACATCATCAGTCAAATCTGTCATATGTACTTAAGGGACTTACCTCATTCCAAAAGCCATGACCACTGAGAATCGGAATAGACTGAAAAACAAGTAATTCTATATCTTCTCTGTTTTATGCATTATTGTGCAGACCATGCTCCTAATGGGGCATCGTATGGAGTGAGTACACAAAATAAAAACACCTCCGAGCGTCAGCAACATAGTCAAAACACAGTACAAAACATTCCACAGGACTAGCAACAGGGGAGGGGAGGGGTGTGGAGGAGGTCCGACGTAGGCAAGCAGACATCCGGATCCTGCATCCACTGACGGCGCTTATACAACGGACCCGCACACCCGGTCGGGGGTACGAAGCTGCGCGGGGTTGGGGAGGGGCCAGGCTCCCTCCACTGTAATCTCAGGGCGATTTGACACCAGCCCGGCCTTGGTCGTGACCGATGCGGCTTGGGGAGGCCAAAAGATAAGATTGGGTTGTTTTGATTTTAGAGCGAACAGCTGCATCAAATTTCCACAACAGTGCTCTCTTGTCCATTGGTCTCAAGGTCATCCCATCCCTCTATGCAAAGCATCCAAACGTCTCAGAGATGTTAACCATGTTGTTAGAGCCAAAGTTCCATCCATACGGCTCAAAATCACAGTTTGAGTATTGGCAGCTTTGCCCATCGTTTCAATCAATCCGGGCAGCCAAGTGGGGCTTTGAACAGCTGCCCCAGTACTCTGATTTTCCTTAGAAGACAGGGCCACGCCTAATCCAATCAGCAGAAGTCCTGTAATCATGGTTCTGAATAAGTATAAATCCTCTATGTCCACTACGGAAAGCGCTGACAGACACCCAATTGTGTATCCGGCAGCGTAGGTTCCCGCAGGGCACGCAGGTTCGCCCGATCCTGCTTGAAAAGTGGTGTCAATAGCGTTCAGAGACCAATTTATCAAATCCATAATTAATTTGGTTATGGAGAGAAAAGCGGAGAGAGTCACTCGAGGAAAACTAGACCAGACGAGACATAGAGCAAAGCAGGGAAAAGATAAGGGTCAGGAGAGGAGAGAGAATGCGACCGCCTTCGCCAAGAGCCAAGAGACAACAGAAACAAACTAATTAAATTGAACAAATACATTAATTACTCCCAAGAACATTTCAACAATACGTAAAGTTAAATAAATTGCATTTTTCCAGTATCTGTGAGGAAGGTCATTGGAAGT
Source organism: Taenioides sp. WSHXM2023 (assembly GCA_029959045.1). Lineage (NCBI taxonomy): Eukaryota > Metazoa > Chordata > Actinopteri > Gobiiformes > Gobiidae > Taenioides > Taenioides sp. WSHXM2023. The sequence continues at coordinate 18,747,715 of CM057094.1, forward strand.
ATGTTTTATTGGACAACATTTAATCAGGTGGCGCTCACTGACTTTTAACCACCGTTATAAAAGCTGATAAGAACTGTGTAATATTTATGGTGCTTTGATGGAGCCTGTTGTGGCCTGCTCATCAATAGCTGGCGGTGTGCACTGTGCAGATTACAGCCCTTCACTTGTCCCTCATTAGCCTCAGCAGCTATTTCCATGATAATGAGGCTCCTAACGCGGGGAGCCAGAGGTGAGCGACCTTTACACCGCCTTAAAGCGCTCCCATTAACAGTAATTGTTTCAGGCACCTCGGATGCTTCATGTCCGTCAATACCGGGATCAATAGTGCCATTGATTGGAAGTATGTAATGTTTAGGTGCAGATTAGAGGCAGTCGAAGGGTCACAAGCAGAGAGACGGCCTGTCACCACTAAAGCTCCTATCTCTTCATTAGCCTTTCCTGTCAGTCACACGCCAAATCCTGCTCTGGATGACCCCACTACACACAAGCAATGCTGCTAATGTGCATAATCTTACTGTCCCTCCCGTTAACATACATTTCCTGCACTTATATATGTGTTTAGCAAGGTCAAACTGGGAAAATCCTGCAATTTAAAGTTCCCATATTACACAGAATGGATTCTTGTGTGCTTTAAGCCATATTATAATACTGTTACCTCATCAAAAACATACCAGAGTTGTGTTTTGTTTCATTCACACATGTTTGAGTAGTCCAGGTTTATTAGTCTGTCTACATCCACAAAGTTCAAAATTCTCTGTTGCACCTTGCGATGTCATGAAGTTGCAGTTTTTAAGTTAACAGCTACCTTTTACCTTTAGTTCAGTAAAGATTGGCAATACCAGGACTGAAATCACCCAAATGATTCTAGCAAAGGTGTATTGAGTTTAAAAGCAGTGGCAAACTTCCTGTATTAAAACATTACATCACAAGGTGGAACAGAATGTTTTCTGTTTGAGTGAGTCTAAATATGCAGGATTTGTATATTAAATAGATTTAAAATAAATAAATAAATGAATAAATAAATAAAATCAAAGTATGTTTTTGATGAGGAAACAACATTAAAACACAGATCAGAAAAAGGCCCTTTAAAACTAATAAACCATTAGAGTGTTTCCACCAGCTTTGTTGAGTTCATAATAAGTAATAATAATAATTAACCCTAAATCCTGTTTACACATTATTCATATTTCCCACCTGTCTCTGTGTATCTTGTGCTTATAAAGGTGAGATTTGTCTAGAACAGAAAAGTGAAGGCGATGCAGAAGCAAAATGGAACCTGAAACTGGCTCTGTCACGTACTGGAGTAATATATCTCTGCAGCATCTGTAACCCAGTCGCTTTAATAATAGTCATTATCTTTCATTTGATCTGCACTTTGTGGGTAATTACCAACTCATGTTATAAAGAGGATCAGAATAGAGATGTAGGTAACAAGCCTTCTGTTCAACACTATATTGCCAAAAGTATTCATTCACTCACCCATTCAGATAATCAAAATCAGTTGTTCCAATCACTTCCATAGCCACAGGTGTATAAAATCGAGCACCTAGGCCTGCAGACTGTTTTTACAAATATTTGTGAAAGAATGGGTCGCTCTCAGGAGATCAGTGAATTCCAGCGTGGTACTGTGATAGGATGCCACCTGTGCAACAAGTCCAGTTGTGAAATTTTCTCAGTCCTAAATATTCCACAGTCAACTGTCAGTGGTATTATAACAGAGTGGAAGTGACTGGGAACGACAGCAAGTCAGCCACGAAGTGGTAGGCCACGTAAACTGACGGGGCAGGGTCAGCGGATGCTGAGGGGCATAGTGTGCAGTGGTCGCCAACTTTCTGCAGAGTCAATCACTACAGACCTCCAAACTTTATGTGGCCTTCAGATTAACTCAGGAACAGTGCGTAGAGAGCTTCAAGGAATGGGTTTCCATGACTGAACAGCTGCATCCAAGCCATACATCACCAACTGCAATGCAAAGGTTTGGATGTAAAGCACGCCGACACTGGACTCTACAGCAGTGGAGATACATTCTCTCCATCTGGCAATCTTGATTTTGGACAATTCCATGCTCCCAACCTTGTGGGAACAGTTTGGAGATGGCCCCTTCCTCTTCAACATGACTGTGCACCAGTGCACAAAGCAAGGTCCATAAAGACATGGATGAGAGAGTTTGATGTGGATGAACTTGACTGGCCTGCAGTCATGACCTCAACCAATAGAACACCTTTGAGATGAATTAGAGTGGAGACTGAGAGCCAGGCCTTCTCGTCCAACATCAATGCGCATCAGTGTGCACAAATGCACTTCTGTAAGAGTGGTCAAAAATTCCCATTAACACATACCTAAACTTTCAACCTTCCCAGAAGAGTTGAAGCTGTTATAGCTGCAAAGGGTGGACCGACATCATATTAAACCCTATGGATTAAGAATGGGATGTCATTTAAGTTCATATGCGAGTCAAGGCAGGCGAGTAAATACTTTTGGCAATATAGTGTACAAACATTTAAAAATACACTCTCCTTTTTTAATGTTCTCTACTGATATTTTCCTTTCCTCAGATGGACTAGCTCCTCAGACCAGCACCTTCAGATTGAAACCTATGGCTCTTAATTTATTTAATCTCATTAATTACTGTTTGATTCTTCTGGTAGATCAATTTTCTTCTGCTTTATTCCCAATTGTTTGGATTTACGATTAGTTTAGGATTCATTTTTTCAACTTAAATGAAACTTGTTCAACTACTTAAGTGTTGCTAGATTAATTTAACAGAATGCAATTTGTATGAATAAAAAAAATGAGAAACCCCCTGTGGTTGACTTTGAAAACAAAAACAAAGCAACAACATTTGGTTTATATTTCTGAGAATAATATGCATTACAAGATTTATTTTAACTACACATGCTGTACAATGGTTTAATAATTACACAATATAAAATATATGTAAACATGGCTTATTTAGCCTAGCTTTTTAAATGTATATGTGTCTGAAGACTTGAAAATCTAAGTATAGGACTTGGACTTGACTTGGACTTGTGGACCACAGACTTAGGACTTGACTTGGACTTGCCGGTCTTTGACTTGGGACTTGACTCTGACTTGAGGCCAAAGACTTGAGACTTACTTGAGACTTGCTAAGCAACTACTTGGTCCCACCTCTGCATGGCAAAAGAGAAATTCAATTTGTCAACTAGACAAAAGTTTCTGATCAAATACATTTTGCAGATCATCTAAGCTCAGAACTGAAGAAGCAGCTTGGATGAGCTGTGAAACGTATTTGATCAAAAAACTTTTGTCAAGTTGATAAATTGAAATTCTCCTTTGCCTTTCTTCTCTGATGTTCTCTTCTCATACAGTATGTTCTCATCCTCCGATGTTCTCCTCCTCCAGTGTCTCATTATTCAATGTTCTCCTCTGATCTCCACTTTCATGATGTTCTCCTTTCCTCTGATAATCATCAATTATTTTGTAAAAAAAAATAAATAAATAAATAAAATAAGATTACATACACTTTTTCACCTCCTTCTCTTCCAAAGGTTCTGCTCATATATAATCACCAAAATACAAAATGTCACGAACCATTTCAACAGTCAATGTCCAATGCAATTCTCAGGGGCCTTTGTGTGAGTTGAGGCAGGGAAATGCCACTAGTCACATTCATTTTTTAAAATGATTACATTAATTATAAAATTAATGTATGTATTAATGTATGTGTTATAAAATATACTTTGGGAAGTAATCGTCAGAAGTGACCTTTAGATCCTGTAATTCTAAAAGTAAAATGAAACCGCCTGAGGCTAACAATTATAGATTCTGTCAGACACAAGTACATTTTTAAGGGGGGAAAAAAGTCATACTTTTTGTGTGCAGTTCCATTTTGGATTTTAGAAAGAAGTATTTATGGAGAGGCAAGTCATAATTAAAACAAAAATCCTCACTGTCACTGTATTTGTACAACTATAGTGAATGGCATTTAGAATAACAATTGTCTGGTTTACTGCCAATTTAAAAAGCACAGGAAATAAAGACTCTTTGTGGCTAATGTAGATCCAAACACAAAATGGTTTTGGAGTAGTCAGCCCACACAACTAAAAAGGTCAGGGAATTGATAAAAAATGACATATTCTTATCATTTTCTAATAGCTTCTTCACAGTCGAGTGCCCAGAGCCAACAAAACACTTTAATGGGAAGTGTGCTGTCAGACTGGGCTGTCGAGCAGGCTGTAAAGCTGCTCATGAATGCACTAAACCACAGCCAACAAGACCATCCATCCAGTCTGCTCCACCCAGCACATGGGCCCCTGTGGCCCCTGGTGGACAGAGCCTTTCCCTACTGGCCACACACAGCAGAGTGAGTGACACAGCGTAAAATCTGAATGGACTGAAAAGACTTTATTATCCAAAAATAGCACAGTGGTATTGCTCAAACCCAATAATCATTATGTATTGTTCAAAGTTCAAGGCACACTATCTATTTTGCTCTTTAAAACAGAAAATAAAAACCTACAGAACCTGTTAAACAGTCTGCAGTGGTCCAGACTTTTCCTTCACTTTCCTAATGCATTTATAGCATCCCAGTTATTCACTGCAAAGACTTTGTAAATTCTTTTTCTTCTTTCAGAGACCAGAGCAGAGTTTTGCCATCACGGTAAAGCTAAAATTAACTAGCACATTAACAGTGCACTCTTGTTTCTCAGACTTCTTCTATAATCAGCTGCAGACAGCACATAGCGGTCTCATGCTGACTCTAAGAGCTACTTTTACAATATAGCTGTACTGGGGTAACCTGATGAAGGCTCAAAAAGGTCAGCTTGATGTACATCCTCACCCAGAGCCTACAGATGGGGGAGACAGAGGTTCTCAAATCAGACAAAATCAGATACTTTACTCTTCCGGGACATTCCCACTTTCCACCGAGCGGAAATGACTCAGCCTCAAATCTAGGGCATGTCTCTCACTGTGCCCCACCACCACTACGGCGTCTCTCTGCCTTCATGTGTGTTATCGTGGCTTTGGTTTACCTCCACAACTACCTCACACATTCCATGGTTATGACATGCTGTGCTCATTCCTGTCCCACATTTTGGAGGAGCAGTTAAAGGGCGTGTGCAGAATTAGACAGAAGTACAGAGATCTTCGTCATTGTCTTCTCTTTGCTGCTGGTTTCCACTGTTGCGTTGAGGAGCACAGAGGCCCACACTGTGTCAACATGTAGGAGTGGCCCTTTGAACGAGCAGCGAACAGCCACCGGCGCCGTCTTCCCCAACTGCTGCGCTCAATGGAGGAATGTTCAAAGCACAGACAACCTGACATCTTCTTTCATATGGATTTAAATAAACGCTCCATCACACTGCGGCGCAAACCTGCACATGGCAGTGATGGTTCTGGAGCTGTTATTATCTCCAACTGCTGTGTGAGAAAAATCTATTCCAAAATGGTGCATTAACATAGAAATTCTGTCTGATTTATGTCCAATAGAAACCACACGGATATTTGTAGAGGAGCTGGGGAATAACATTTACTGTTTGAGTAGCATTTTTCTATCTTTATATTTTGTTGTAACGTATTTTCACTATTACTCAATGCAAAAACGTCAAAAATATGTCACACGCCTCTTCGTTTGAGGGCAGATGCTTGGAAGCAGAAAGTTCAGATTTTCAAATTCTGGCGTCTGAATCCTGCCTAGACTCCCCCATAGACTTTACATGTAAAACTGACACCAGAGTCTGAATGCAGCATAAAGAGACACATACACACACACAAACTGTTGTTCCTTCATCAAAAACAAACCCAGAGTTGTATTTTGCATATTTCATGAAGATTCCAATACTCCTGTGCTCTATTAATAATAACCCTGAATACTCTGTTTAGACAGAAAGAAATAGAAGGATTTCCTTCAAAGTGTGTTCCAGTCCATAGGTATTCATTTTTATTACAAAGTTAACATTGCTAAGGTGCCCAAAAGCTGCTTGAACCCCAATAAAAGAGACAATGATGCATAATGCATCCTTTGTAATACTGTGGCAATGCTGCCATTACTTTATAGTGGGCCTGTTTGTCAACAACAACAAAACATAACAATATCAAATATATAAATTCAAACATGCACATTCAAACACAAATATATATTATTATTATTATATGTTTAGATGATTTTTAAATTGTAAAAAAAGAAATGATTTATACCCAGCTGAAGATACTCTTCACAGACCCTCCTCTTCTACATTTTGCACTGTGTAATTTCAGAGCAAAGTGACTTCCATCATTTTCATTTCAAACATTTAGAAAATATTCTGTGTTTTGTTCACTCAGTTTGAAGTTTTATTTGCTACATGGGGGTGCAGGATGTGCTGTTTTTTTTTTTTTTTTTTCAGTTCCCAAGGTTCTCCAGAAACAAATGTATTAAAATAATAATGTTTTAAATAAATATAATTTATTTGTAATTTCAGTATAAAACAATACACAGAAATGAAACACTGTCCAGCATAATGAATAGTTCACAGTACCATAGACTCATAGACTGCAGGTGTGTGTAACAGTGAGAACAAACTGATGCTTATGTTGTGGTCAAACGGCAGCTCTCTTCACATCCTCTCCTGTTTCAGTGCCACTGCTCCTCCTGGAGCAGCTGATTACTGCCCTAATTAATTCCTCATGCCCTCATGGGCTGCACTTAGGGATCTACTCTTTGGGTCGGGCTAAGCCTCTCTTTAGCAATTACACCCAACTTCTCACAACCAGAACAATTAAATGTGCATGGGGGTGCATTTCCTCTGTGTGCAAAGACCCGATCAGAGCCTAAAATTTCATATCTCTCTCTCTCTCTGTTAGACAAGAACATGAGGTTCTACAGAGTATGGTTCTTTCATCTGGCTCTCACTCAAAAATAAAAAGAGAAAGTCAAAAAGATTTATTGCTAAACAAGTATTGACGCCTTTGCAGGGCACTGTCCTAGAGTATGTGAGAGTAGGTGTCTCCATCTCACGTTTTTCTTTTTGTAAATATCATGAACTTACCAGAAGTGAAATCCCTCCCTCCACCAGCTGAAGAGTGTGTTAAACAAAGTATCTTTTGTGTCTGGACCAATCTTACTGAAGAGTCTGCCAAACCTTGCTCTGTGATTGGTGTTTATTCATGTTTATTATATATTATAAAACATATAGAGTAAATTATAAACACAATGAATGTGTTAATCCACTGTGCAGTGACACCTCTGTCATATCAAGTCTATATCAAATACACAGCTTTTTTCTCACTATACTAAGCTATAGCTACACAGAGGCATGATGTTTTCTTTCTACACAAAAACAGTTCTACATTTGGCAACAGGAGTAATTTTGGCCCCACATGCTTTCACTGTAAAAACACAGTATATTTAGGCCGAGCGACCCGCCCTGGACTTCCCTGCACTTTCAGGAATAGATTTGTAGGCTTTCATTAAGACTGCGGCGAGCAGTGCAGTGGGGCAGCTGCTGTGTGCCGTGAGCACTAGGAGGCCCAGGGCTTTATGTGGCTGAGCGCAGATTACTTCCAGAAGTTTCATTAGGAACAAAGCGACCGCACAGCAGCAGAGTGCACAGATTTTCCTTGTACCGTCTCTTTCATGGTCACGGCTGGAATGGGTCTGTGGAAAAAGATGTCCTCCATTTTGTGATTTCAGGGAGAAGCCGAAAGTCTCTAGTTTCACACTTTTCTCAGAATCCACTCCAAGATGGAGGCTCTGAGACCTGAGGGTCCATGCCTGCAGCAGAATGGCCCCACAGGTGCTGTTTGTCCCAGCTTCTTGTGGCTGGAGAGATTAACTGTGAGTTGAATATCAATGTAGATGCTCAAACTCTTCTTATGATTGTATAACATCATTTCTTGTTACATTCAGAACACAGCTAACTCAACATTCAAAAGATTTCTGAAAGTAAAGTTGCATGCAGTTTGTGTATGTGATGTTACAATGGGTATTTTATTTAGTGTCTTATGGAAGAGGGAGCAGTCAGTATGCAATAATATCAAGAACATCCTGTGCGTCCCTGGTCCAAAAGAAAGACTGAAGAGTTTAAGAGAAGTGCATTACACCAATAAGTATATAACATAGCCTTGTGAGGTACAGTGACAGTTATATTCCTCAGCTCCTGCAGTCAAAGGTCCCTTGATGTATTCTGAGCCGGACACACAGATTTTAGAAGTGGCAGGTTTTAATATGTTGATGGACACCTTCCTCTGATCTGACCAGCTTTCTTTGTCCTCCATCTCCTGTTATTAAAGGCCCTCTGGGGACCGGCCTGCCTCCTCCACTCCTCACTTCTCCACAAACACACCATTGGAATTACCTCAACACCTTTTAGCCAAACATGGATCAAGAGCAGAGCTGAGGATTAGCTGTGCGTCTGAGGCTGCCAGGTGCTGCCTGTAATGGGCCACATCTGGAAGTGTGGAGTGGAGCCAATCGATGCCAGGCCTGCTTTTGTCTCACTCAACAACACTCCACTCCATTAGCTGCCATTATGAACCGTGACAGGCTGCGTTCTGCTTGTAAAGGTAAAAGGGTTACAAGGTAAACGGAGCTGCTTTATGCCATATTTGTACACCACAGGAGAGACTAATTAACTGAGCTAGTATGGCAGCAGCAAGCAAAGAGGAAACAGGTGATTTCGGCTAAGTGTTGTGGCTGCGTCTTTGCCAAAGTCAAACAAACTAATCCAACTAAATATTGGTCTGTTGTAACATGACATATCTATAGGGGGCAGTGAATGAAAAAAACTTAAAGCTGAAAATCACTTGCTTCATTTCAAAAACATATCCAGGTCACATGTTTCAGTATATTTAGTCTATCTCTCTTCAGATGTCAAAACATGCACCCTCTCTGTAGTATTCCCTGTTACCTGTGTAACACCTGTCACCAGTATAACTCCTGTCACCTATATAACTCCTGTCACCTCTGTAACATGTCACATGTTGAGGTAAGCCAGCCACGGTCTGCTATTCTACCACAGCAAGAAAACCATCAGCCTCCTCAGCTTCTCCATTCTCTTCCACTGCCACCACGTCTCACCACATTAGTTAGTCTGGTTGAATTAAAACCCAACTAACCCTTAAGTTATGACAGAATGTCTTGTAATGCAAATAAATAATTAGCAAAATGGTATTCAAATGTCAGTGTAGCTTGTCATGACATCAGCTCGTCTATCCACAGGCCAAACACACACACACACACATACATGGACACATGACTCTTCTCCTGTGTCCTCCCACTGCTAACACTTGTGCATTCCCAGCACACCAGGTGCATATAACACGCTGCAAGTAGGTCAGTTAATTCTTATGAAGTCAAATAAAATTGATTCACACTGAAATATATATGAATTTCCATTTTGCAAGCATGAATCTTCGATGAACCAGTATTTTCACATGAGTGCAGGGAGACAGTGCCATTCCAACAGAATTGCCATTTTGTTTCATGAAAAGTAAAGAGAATTGCACAATCTATTTCTATTTTCTGAACGTGCCCTCTAAATAAACTGTAACCTTCCTGTATTCTTTAAAACATCCCCATTTGGTTGTATAAATGTTCCCATATTATTGAAATATAACTTTTAAGAAATCTATATAAAACGCTGCAAAAGGAAAATTGAATTCTCTCAAGTGGACAAAAGCTTTTTAGAGTGAATACATCTCTCCACTCATCCATGTAGCTTCTTCAGTTCTGACAAGGTTCTGAAAATCACTGCCTTAAATATCTGCCTGAAGTTATGAGCTAATTTCACTGACACACCCTAGTTTTTTGTTTTGTTTTTTTCTATAAGCCGTATCTGTTATTAGTTAAGTCTATTATTATACTATCCTGTGAACTGACACCTGAGTCATATTTTGTATACTCATTCCTGCCCTTAATGGTGATGTACTTGTAAATTAGCATACTCTGAATATTCCTATTGCTGTCTTTGTTTTGGTTTGGGTCTGAGGATGGTGCTGTGTCAGGTTGCGTCCAGGATCCCCATTTCTGTTCAGAGATGGATTGTCTTTCATGATATAATACTATCCCCTCTCTCGAACCACCTTTTTTCTTTGCCATGATTCAGTGTTGACAGTTGACAGAATTAATTTCCCTTTTGCAATGGAATCTATCTGGACAATAGTGGAATTCCACACACATACCAAACGTCTCCTTTTGATTAATTGAACATTTCTATAACATTATTTAAAGGCCCTATATTACACAAAATTAACTTATAAGCTTTAAGCCATGATAGAATGTTGTCACTTCGTCAAAACATACCCGGCGTTGTGTTTTATTTCATTCATACGTGTCTGAGTAACACTTTTATTATGAGTCTGTCTACATCTCCAAAGCTCCAAATGCTCCATTCCACCTTGTGATGTCATGAAGCTGTAGTTTTCAAGATAACAGCTACCTTTTACTTTTTGTTCAGTAGAGATTGATAATTCCAGGGCTGAAATTATCCAATGATTCTAGTGAAGGTGTATAGAGTTTAAAAACACAGTAGAGCGCTTCCTGTATTACCACATGACATCACAAGGTGATGTTTTCAGTATGAGAGAGGAATGCAACCTAAATATGCAGGAGTTGTGTGTTAAACAAGTGTGAATGAAACAAAACACAACTCCAGGTATGTTTGTGATGAAGAAACAATATTATACAGCTCTGAAAATAGCATAATATAGGCCCTTTAGAGCAGAAATAAACTGATTTAAATACTCAACCCAGAGATTTACACTTTGTATATAGCTAGTTAGAAAATGAAGAGAGAAAAAAGATTAGCTCCTGTATATATTGTGTGTACAACCTCAGAATTGTGACGCTTGTTTAAGAGTCTGTGGAACCTCAGACATCCCTTTACAACTTTGCAGCTTTGCCTTGCCCTGTTTATGTGTGTGAAAATAAATTGGAACGGTGGCCTGGTAACACTATTTTAAGTAGAAAACATTGAAAACAACAATGAAAATAAAATAACCAACACTAAAGGTAGAACCCCGTAAAGTGTGCCACAGAGGGTAGAGCTGTTAAATTGGCCAGTGCAGTGACAGAGGAGCGCAGTGGGAAGCAGACAGTGTGAGTGGCTCCCTGCCTCTCTGTCTGGATGGTGTCTGCTGCTGCTTTCATCAGACGCTTAACAATTTTCCCTGACTGCAGTACAAAGGAAAAAACAAACTGCACTGCATTTTGGGCCCAATGCTAAAACAACAACAACAACAGCAACATCCACCTGTCAGTCCTGAGCTCTTAAAACACACACACAATCACACACAAAACACACAGCTCCACTCTCCTGCTGCAAATAGACACAATGTTGAAAGTCCAAGATAATGCATTATTTGAGCTTTTTAAATTACTTTGGACACTGTAGCCCTTGTGTTCCTTGTAGTGTACTTGAATGGAGGAGGTAGTGGAATAACAGTCTACCACAAGATAGAGTTTGTGTGAGCAACTTTAGATTAAACTGACTAACAACGCCACCTGACAAAAGAAATACTAGAGCAGAGATATAAAGTACTTTTTGATAATTTCTTTATAATAGCATACATTATATGATGTTTATGAGTCTACATGTATGAGAAGCCATTTGGAAGGCAATATTTAGCTTTCTCAAACACAGAGATCAAAGAAAACAATAAAATAGAGTGTATTCATTGTACAACAGTTCATAAATTGCTGGTGGAGTCCTGGGTAGCAGTACAGTGACTAGTAGCCATCAGTTGCACCAATAGAACTTGGGGGCCAGGCTTGAAAACATGACAGGTTCTGTAAGCAACCATAGACATGTTCTGCATTTGCTTGAACACGTTCACACACTTACAGGACCAGAAGTGGTGCTTGTGCTGCCTCTCATGGTTCACTATAAACAGCCACCACCCATCAATACACTCACGCTGACCTGCTTGACGCTTGGTCACGAGGTTTGATGCCTACAGCAGCCTTAGTGCACCTAAACGTAGAAAAACCCAGGACAGAGTGTGAGATTTTGGAGTTGTGAGATGAAAAACGTAAATTGTATTCATGAGGTAAAGAAGCATACACTCCACCTTGCTATAGGTACTCTTTATAAAAAATATGTATGTCTTTTTTGAAATACATTAAGGCACGAAATGTATTTCAACTAGACTTTTGTGAGCGCCTTGAAAATGTAAGCAGTTTTCATTGAGCAAAAACAATGGCTAGAGGGGTAAATGTACACAACCTGGAAGTGACAATTTTAAAGTAACTGGAACACATTTGGTAAATGTGTATGAACAGGCTTTATTAACTGCAACATGGCAACATGCAAATGTAGAACAGTGACAGGCACATTTAGACAGCAGTCGCTTGCTATTTTTGCTACTTATTTAGAATTAATTATTACTATTTATATATTTTTCGCTCTTTGTTATTATATTATATTGTGATGTGTGAGCTGCTGTGTCCAGACAATTCCCCTTGTGGATCAATAAAGTTTGCCTAAATCTAAGTGTAACTCTGCAGAAAGAACAGAGTGGGTGAGACTTTTAGATGAGGTCTGATACAACATTATTATGTGATTAAAAGCTCTACTCACACAGTATTTATCATCAGTAACACTTTGTCATTTTTGTATAAAATGTCCTTATGAGAGCGCTTTATTCAGCTGAAGTGTCAGAACACAGACACTGATCAATAAGTCATCTGTTGGAGGGGCTAAGTCATGCAGAAGGGTTCAAACGGCTCTCTCCACTGTGGTGTTTGGGCCTGACGCATAATTCCTTTTAAACAAGTTATTGATTCATATCTTAAACTCAGAGACAGTGTGAGCTGACCAGCATGTGATATTGAGAGAGAACTCCTTTCATTTGGGTAAAAGTGAAGAGGCAAAGTCATAGTTGGTCCTACATCTGAACCATTCAAAACTATAATTACAACCGTGCCACAAGCGCTCTGCTGTGCGCTAGCTCAGAGAGGGTGGAAGGATGCAGGGAAAGATAGATTTCATGAGTGAAAGGTTCCCTGGGGCCTCAGGGGGATTGTGGTTACAGTCTTGTGCTGTACATGTGTTTGGGGAATGGGGACAGACAGATGAATGAGGCGCAGATATGGACTCTGTCAAATGCTGTCATCTCAGCCCGAGAGTAACAAGAGCTGATTATGTTCTCCCACCACTGCTGTGCCTGATGGGACACTAATACACAGAAACCCCAAATGTTCAGCGTGTTTCTTTTTTCTTTTGTTTTATCCATTTACTCATTTGAGGTTGCCAAAACAGGACCAATAGGTCATCATGATTTGTGAGCTTTTGGAGCCAAATTTCCTTCGTGTTGCAAGCAGCACACCCTATGGCTCAATAATTTTGCCAACAAACAGAACTGGGGTTCTGATCGCTCATAAATCCATTGCCAAGAAGACCAACTTGTCAACTTTAGCTGGTTCAAAGCAGAACTGTGTACATTTCTGTCTGGTGCTAAACAGTTGCTCTGATGTAACACTTTTGGGCAGGTACCCAAAGAATCTGGTAGGTACAATGAAATATTCTTACTTGTACGCAGTACACACAATACTTACCGGCTGCAAGATGCAATCAGCAGCTGAAACATTGGAGTCTGGTCCACTCGTTAAGAGTGAACCCATTGGATGCATTGTCCATTGAATTGCAGACCTCACGGAGAGTCCAGCTTCACCAGCCTCTGTCTGACTCTTGAAACACACTCCATGAGCAAATGTATGTTACACTAATACTGTAATACACATAAGCCCCGGCCCCTTTGGCGGCAGAGCTGCAGTGTGAAGTGAGGACACACAGGCAGTGAGTGGAGCTGTGCTTCTCTATGGTGAAGTCTAGAGCAAAGTACAGCCCATAGAATGGGCTTACCCAAGCAAAGATTAACTTTTGTCTTCCCTGTCTTTGTGGGTCAGATGTGAGACAAAGAGAAGAAAAAAAAACCCTCTAGATTCACTGTCTATCCGAGCCAATCTTCCTTCTGCTGTTTAATCAATGTGCGATGGGCAGGTACTGTTGATTTAGTCCTCAGAAGGTGTCAATAAAAAGCATATTTTCTGTGTATTTTTACTCAAAACCATTTCCCTGTGTGAGTCTCTAGTGGGAAAAATATGCTTTGGAGTGTATTTTGCGCTGTCTGCACACGCCATGTGATAAACTAAGAGCACAAGTGAAATGAGCCTAATGACTTCCTGCGCCTAGTGTGTTTCAGGCGTAGGACCCTCTGTAGTGTTTTCTCCTGTGAGAAAACAGGCTGTTTGGAGACAATAAGTACGGTAAGACTTTATATAGGTCTGCTGTATGACTTGTGCACAAATCTGATGTAGCTGCAAAAAACTCTTAGCCCCGTTTTGAGCTCCAGTGTGACTGTGTTTGTTTGTGTTACAGTGTGGTTTCTGTATGCTTTTTCAAAGAGAGTTCCTGAGGAGCTTTCAAATGAGGCAGAGTGTTATTGACTTTGAGGTGGGGACAATTGCGATGCAGTTGTCATATTGGACCTAGTGGTGTGTTTTAGATATTGGTATAAGTTTATTGTGTTTTCTACCAACATTAAATCAGAATATGTTAAACAAACATTGCCAATCAGAGGACTGGAGTGCAGAGAAAAATCCCAAATATTTTTAATAATTTAATAATTCCTAACACATCCTGTGAGTAGAAAGAGCATTAACAAACAAACCCTCCCATTGAACAAAATTAAGTTTTTGAACAGTTTATGACAAAAAAAGAAAGTATGAACTTCTTAAAAGAAAGGGTTAAGAGTGGGCAAAAGCTTTACTACAACACTTTATTCAAGCAATATACAAATAAGGACTAAAGTTTACTAATACATATCGTACACTTGCACGTGTCCACTCTTCTGTAACAGTTTCACACTCACCACAACACCAAGTGTCAAGGAGAAAACTGTCACACTGCAGCACAAATAAAATATAGATTTGTGTGATTTCCCTTGAATTAATAATGTGTGGTGAGGTGGTGGGATGTGAGCTGCGAATGGGAACATGGCTCAGGGCTTTCTGCACTTCTAGTGTTACAATACTTACATACAATATTGTAAACTAACTAATATTTTATATTTTACACGCCTGGCTAAATATATATAATTGGCTGTATTCTGCACTTTCAATTGTACATGTAAATGTTATGGCTCTGTTATAGTACAGTTTGAACTAGTTTTGTTTTTAATTTAATTTTGTATGTGTATTGATGTGTGTTGATGAATGTGGGTGTTCCAGTGGGCCCCGACCCAGGGCTGTCACCCAGGTGACAGACTGTGGGGACTTAGCATTTAGACTAGCTGTGTAAATCAGTGCTGCTTCTGCTACACTGACTTATGGCTGTTTAGGTGGGACGCTGTCACAAACACAGTCATCAGGCTTGGATTATGGCTCTACGTGTGTCACTCAGCTCCAAGAGGCTGCTCTGTGGAGACATGGAGATTTATGATGGGCCTGCGTCCACCCTCTGTACATACATACAGACAAGACAAGGTCAATACAACTGAGTACATAAGGGGAGTACTGTGTAATGTACACTGTTACATTAGTACTATTCTATACTCTACTGCTCTCTAGTGTACCTACAGATACAGTTGGATACATGTACAAAAGATATATAATAATAATGTATTGTTAATGGCTGTGTCAACAGTCCTAATTTTTCATAATTCTGAAAACAATGGATACCTGTTTGGGTTGATGGACCACATTTTTCTCCATGTCTGAGCGTCTGTATATTTGGTACAATACATATTCATTCTTGTGGTTGCTGAACAGAAGGTGATAGAGCATTAAAAGGAATGCTCCGTTTTCATCACAGATGTGTTCAAACCTGACTATGGCCATTCCCTCAGATGCCGATCTGTGCGTTATTGTCTTATACCATTGAGAATTCCTGGTGCCATAGTGGAGCACAGTAGCAAAAAAAATAAATAAATAAATTTAACAGTGTCAACCCTTATGTTGTTTTGGTTATGATGGCATGGTCCTTTCAGCAGGCTATGTATATGGTGATTTGGTGTGTTTTGTTGTGTACATGTGTACGTGTGTAGTGTTTTGATATTATGACTCTCTCAGTACATATGTGCCATAATCATCATTAAAACTGTATTTTGGACACTACCCCATAGACAGAACATTAAAAGGACAGTACACAGACATACTAGCAGGTTTCTCTTAGCAGACCTAAACACGTGATATTTTGGTTGTCTCCCTGTGTACTTACAGTGTGTGTTGTTTTGATTCTGTACAGTTTTGTTCACACATTAGTGGGTGGGTGCCAGACCTGCTGCGCCTGGGTGTGTTAATTACGAGTCCGTCTCACTAATATACTCAGCATTAACACCATCAGACTCAAAAGCAATTAATTCCACATCTGCTCTGATCTGCTCGGGGTGTATTTTGATGATGTATCCACACTATTACAGGCCTAATCTGATGACAACAGAGAGTCCGTGCACTGCGCCGATGTCATCTAATTATCCAGCACCACTGATGCGCCTCATGCCCAAATACGGCGCTTTCCACTGATTTCAGGAAGCCTCTAAGCAATTCAATCTCCCTCTGCAATCTGTGCGTAGCTATACAAGAAACGAGGATATATTGAACTGAAGACTTCCCACAGAAAATAAAATCAACACAGCTGATCTTTTTTGGCAAGTAATTATCATAACTCCCTCTGGAGCAAGAAATCCAGTCTGTACCTAAAAGCTGAAATGTTCTTTTGTTTGAAATATTCTCCCATCCCACAAGAGTGTAGCTAGAGTGGTTTTCTCCTCATGTGAGTGGTCTTATTGTGGAGCTCTTTGAACACTCCATTCTGCCATATTAACAATAACTGTCAAAATATAGCCGCAAGTGGCAGTGATCAGCCCTTGCATGCACCTACGACACGCCTCGCAAATGCCGCCATTGACTTTTGTGATCGAGAGCATGTCATGAATATATATATTTTGTAAATTCCATACAAATTGCTAGGACCTATTGCACCCATTTTTGCATTTTCTTATATCAATCTGTTCAGGGATTAAAATTTGGGTGATATCAGCCAAAGTTTGTGCGATTTGGAGATTTTACCATTATATATATATAACATGGAGAGTTTATCTCATTGCTATGGCAACACCGTAAAAAACAAAACATGGATCATTGACTTTTTGGATCGGGATGCCAAAACTGAATTTTGGGCAAAATTTCAGACATTTTTGAAAAACAAAATTTTTTTCTCCCATATTAAATTTAGTTTCAATCTGTAGGGGGTGCTAATGCGCCAAATTCATTTTTTTTTTTATGTTAACTGGCTTTAGGGCAAAGAGTTTAAGAACAGATTCAAATTTCACTTTTGTTTGTATGTGCAAATGGGAGTAGTTCAAAATTTCCGAAATTCTAGGCAATTTTTGTTGCTTCACTGCTCAGAGACCATAAGTTGTGTGTGAAAAATTTGGATAACTTTTGATGTCCCATTCTTTGAGATAAAATGTACCAAATTTGAGCCTGTTCGGGACAATGCCCTAGGTATGAAGTTTACAAAAAATGATGACTCATGCTTAGCAAATTTTAAACCAATATTGTTGACCCTTGGTGCAATGGACAGCATTGGTGTAACAAATGCCGTCCATTGCTAGGCCTAACCCTAAGAATAATTCCAACCCTAACAATAACTCCTAACCTAACCCTGCCATTTTTCAAAACTTTTGCATGTGTTGATTTTTTAAAAAAACATCCAAGATGGTGGACTTCTGGTTTGGCCGCCCAGGCCAACACATCCCCCACCAGAAAAATTACACAGTGCACCTTTAAATGTTTTTTTGGGGAGTCTTGGCACACCTACTAGCCAAGAGTGAAAAATTCCCCATGTCCATAATATATCTTTTTGCTCGTAGTCATGCATAGAATTTTATTCCCAAATTTGGTACAGATCCAATGTTGACGTTTCATGTCTATGGTAGGGGGCGCTACAGTGTACTATAGTCAGGCCGAGATTACGCATTAGTGATTCAGATTTCAGCACGACTGGACTAAGCATGTGCGGCTTCAGCACACGTAAACCATGACAGTTATCCAAATAAATTGCATAACTTTTGATGCCCCACTTCTCTAGATGATCTACGGTGATTTTCAGCCCTGTCGGTGAAGCGCCTTCAAAGGAGTATGTTAAAATGCAACGTCAGCAAAAATGCTGACTCAGCATTTAGAAAATTTCAATCCAAGATGCTGCCTTCTGCCATAATATTTTTTTGTTTATCTTCACATGATGAACATGTGTACCAAATTTCATGGCTCTATGACAAAGTTGACGTTGGGATGTCTCCCATAGGTGCAATGTATTTTGAGTTTTTCAGGTGCCGCAGTGTCGCCATTTTTTTTTATCCCCATGCATGCAACCTATATTTTATAACATTTTTCGGCACTTCTGAATTTAGGGTAAAGTTTGGTGAGTTTTTGAACATGTTGAACATGAACAGGTCAAATTAGAGCTCAAAGATAAAAATAAAATAAAAAATAAATAAATAAAAATCCCTAACCCTAATAATTTGAGCAAAAACAATATATCAGTTAACATGAGAAAAGCATATTCTATATGTTTTTTGAAAACTCTTGACCTTCCCCACATCACCGTGGGGTCACTGATGAATGACAGGCGCGTCTGTACCATCTCGTCAGGGTCGCCCTCTGACCTTCCATTGAGTTCCATTCATTTTAGCGGTGATAAATATGGCCCAGGCC
This sequence comes from Taenioides sp. WSHXM2023, assembly GCA_029959045.1. Lineage (NCBI taxonomy): Eukaryota > Metazoa > Chordata > Actinopteri > Gobiiformes > Gobiidae > Taenioides > Taenioides sp. WSHXM2023. Next base: position 18,766,394 of record CM057094.1, read on the forward strand.
TTGGGCATGGGTTACGAGGATACTACTGTTCATGCAGGGGGTGACCGAGAGGACGAAGTTGCACAAAGTCCTCTTGCATATGCCCATGCGCTCATCATTGCCCATGCGCTCATCGTAGCGACAGCAATAGACCCTATGCCCTGTCAGGGCTCGGGCCTAAATATTCTGATACAAGAACAATGTTCTCCTTTTTTTTCTAACAAGCTATAAATTTTCGGAAAGCTCTGGTGCATTCCTACGTCATGGCGAGAGCCCCTGGTCACTAGCGAGTCACGTTGCTTCAATTCACTTCCTGGCCATTAGTAGCATTGCTTTGCGATACTAATAGGACCTTTGCCGAGCTTTTGGAGATGCACCTTTTGCGCAAAGGGGATAGGCGTGGCTTAATGCAAGACGCAGCAGAAAGCAACATGGCGCCGAAGGAATCGCACAAATGTAAGCACTCAAGAACCTCATAAAAAGTTGTATAAAACTGTAGTAACTTTTGAAAAGTTGTAGGTATACTCATGGCGCCAGCATTTACGCTTCCGTATTGGGGACCGGCACTTTTAGCGGCGCTAGGCGATGACGTCATATTGTTGCGACTGCAAAGGGGTGTCCCATTTCTAAGGGTTTAAAACAAATCCTTTGCCTTCTCCCTCTGTTTAAAGACAGAGTGTTAGGGCGAGGGCTAGGGTTAAGACAAAGACAGAGGGGTACAAAAGAGAATTGAGATTGGGCCTAAGTCTCTCTTCATATGGTTGAAGGAAGAAACGTGGAATAAATGTGGTGAGATAAATATAGTGGAGATGTAAACAGTATGTGACAAAGATGGATATGAGAAACTGGTTACACTTATGATTTATGATTTTCTCTGTGGCTCCTAAAGATATCACAGATAAACATTATTTTAGGCCCGATATTATATCAGGAAGTCTCTGTTATCTTCATCAACAGATTGCTCCTAAAATAGTCTGGTTCTCTGGCCTATTGCCTTCATTTATCCCGTTTTATTATTTTAGGACTGGATTTGGCATTCACAAACATTACTGAAATTTAACTTAATTTTAAAAGGGGGTATTTTCTATGGGATATTAACTGCTAAGACATATTTAGATCACCATATTCATGCATGGATTACATATAAAAATTCTTCAGGAACGTTTTGATGAGGAAACTATTATAACATGATAAAAAGGTCCAGTACATTTTGCATGTACCCCCTCCTTAAACTCAAATTTATAATGTATCCTTGGTGTGTATGCCTCATCACATCCAGGTGAGACCCAAGGCAGTGAAGCCTTGCACATGAGTATGTGATCTCTTCTAAGAGAAGTGTTAAATATATGCAGGCCTGTTGTTGCTTTGGCAATGAAAAAATTATCTGAGGGAAAGAATTTTCTACAGATCACTGCTTCCTCACATAATTATCATTAATTTGCAGTCATGCATACATGTTTAAAGAGCCAATTAAAATGATACAGTAATCATTGCAATCAACAGACAGTGAACAATTGCCTTGGGCCTGCAAATAAGAGAAGCCTGAACCCTGTGTCAAACTTACAAGAACAAGAATGCAGGAATGCTTCCAGACCAATTTATCATTACATTGTGTTGTTGGCACAGTACTGACAGAGCACTTAGAAGACATGCATTTATGTGCAATACAGCTGTAATTAATGCGGTTTAATTTCAGAGGAATGAATGCCGCAAAAAAAATATTATTTTTGATTACAATTTTAGTTAAACATATATTTGACTTGAAGTTAAATATGTTGATTTTTTAAACATTGGATTTAAAATTCATTCTTAAATTACTTTTGATATATTGGTATCATATTAATGGTGCAGCAAATTAAAGGTTGTCCCTAAAACAAGAGGGGGAAATAAATCATCCTTTTAGATGGGAAGGATGTTCACAGTGTCGTCTGTCAATTAATAATTAAACAAAACATCAGGATGCTTTTATCAGCTGACATAAAAACCACACTCTGTTGGAACTGAATAATAATACAACACAGAATATGAGGCCACTTTTTGAACTAAACCATATATTTGACGTTTAAGGGCAGGTGCAGTTATAGGGGGCACACAGGCCAGCCTCTCATTCAAACACTTATTCAGGTTGTTTAAAGTGAGAGACCTCGGACACAGAACATCTTTCTAAGTGCACCAGTCCAGTTACCAGTCGAGACAGTAAAAAAAAGATCTGTGTTCAGACATTGTTTCTCCTTGGTCACATTCATGGTCTGCATGTTGCCTTTGTCCTGCTTGTTTTGGTGCCAGAGGTCCATTTGAAAAATGAGTTGGCCCTTTAGAGTGAACCCTGCTCAGGAGACATCTGCTGGAAAATGTGAGGTTTGGTTCTAGTGTACAAGGAGAAAGCCCTGCAGATCCTATCAGACTAACAATGCATGGTTCACAGCTCCATAGTTTGGGTCAGTGTGAAAAGATGCTGTAGCTGAATTTTACTGCCTTAGAACATGAAAATCAGAACTAGTTCCATTTTGCCATGTGCTCCATGTGATATATATCATATATCATATATAATCATATATAATTTATGCATCCCAAGCATCCAAATTATTTGCTGAGATTAATTGTTTTTCACAACTTTAAGAAGCTAGAGTAGAGTTTTGTCATCACAGTACTGTTAACAACAACTAGCATTCTAATCATGCACTTCCTGATTCTCAGAAGGATAAAATGCTTTATTATAAGATGCTGACAGTACACAGTGGAGTATGGTAATCCTTACTTTTTGTGAGGCCTACCTCCATTGTTCTTCCATGTTCATCAGACCAAGCAAAAGAGAATCCCAGTTTCTGATGTTCACAGAGAAGATGACAGTTGTCCTTGAGATGCATTTTCCGTACGACACTCTGGCGATGGTTGTGAGCTCTCCTCTGTCCTGGCTGACAGACCAATCAGGCGTTTTCTCAGTGAAGCGTGGGGCTGGGCTGGACCTTGTCACTCAGTCTATGCCAATCATGTGTCATTTTCATGTTTACCCGAGAAACCGAAAACTGTTTAACCTTGAGTGCTGTGTTTGTTATTAGAGAAACGCTCCCGTATGTCACAGCAGAGCAGCCCAGTGTGTGACCGCACAGTAGGGCCATTACCTGACGCCTGTTCACACGTGAGTGATGGAGGCGTGGACCTGGCCAGTATACAGCCCTATGTCCTTGAACATGTACTGTATATGAGGTGCAGGACAGGCATCTGAGACTGTGGCCTCACTGCTTCTCTGCAGTTGAGACAAACCAGAGGTTTCAAAGCAAACATCAGCTGAGGCAGTCACATTAATAGTAATATTATAATATAAAAAATCAGACAATGTTTTTGGGAACTGTCTCAATCTAATGTTTAAAACTTGTCATTTAGTTTCAATGTGATCAACAAAAAGAATAAACTACTCCAATCCACTTTATTTCTATAGCACATTTTACAAACAAAAGCAGTTTGCAAAGTGCTGCACACAGTGAAATAAAATCAACTTAACACAGTGAATAAAACAATAAAAACTAGAAAAGCACTCAGAGAGCGCAGACCTCCGCCAAGCAGCTCAGTTTTCAAAGTGATCCAGAATCCAGGATTTCTTCTGGATCATCACCAAAATTTAATCATCTGTTGGATTTACCATTAGGAACATTTCCTGAAAATTTCATCAAGATCCGTCCATAACTTTTTGAGTTATCTTGCTAACAAACAAACAAACAAACAAACAGACAGACTCAGGCGAAAACATAACCTCCTTGGCGGAGGTAATAATAAAAGAGAAATTCAAATCAATAAAACAAAACAATGAAAGACAACAGAGGACCACACAGCTCACACGGTGTTAAAAGCCAGAGAGTAAAAGTGGGTCTTGAGACTTAAAAAACTCCACTGTAGGTGCTGTGTGAACATAGGGGACCAGAGTGTTCTAGAGCTTAGGGCTGGGCACAGAGAAGAACCTGTCCCCCTGGTTTTAAGTCTCATCTTAGGCACTACACGTTGGAGCTGGCCCTTTATAAATAAAACTTTATAAATGAAACTTCTGGGTTTTCAAACCCAAAACATTAACCAAGGGTTAACCAAGGGTTAATGTTTTGGGTTTGAAAAAACCAAAACATTAACGGTTAATGGTTTTTTTTTGTTTGTTTGTTGTTGTTTTTTTTGTTTTTTGTTTTTTTTGGGGGGGGGGGGGTTGTTTTTTTTTTTATCATATTTATAGTTAATGAGAGTCAGTCAACACAGTTAACAACATTCAGACATTAGCCTGCAATTCTGCCTCTCATGCTTTCTTTCCTTTCTTTTCTTTTTATCTTTTTTTTTGCCTGTGGTCCTTTGTTTTGGACATCATGCCTGGTTGATTGTTTCTCTCACAAAATCTGGCATTTCTGCATTTGTGCAAAGACCCCATGGTCATGTGCACCATCGCATCAATCAACGTTTTGATATTTGATATGAGCGTCTTGCTTTGTGGTAGATTTTGATCATTTCTTAAGGGGCTCATTTATCAAGTGTTTGCTCATGTGCTGAACAGCGAAGCACACTGAAGTGATGGAGCAAAAACCCAACGCAATTTCTCAGAGAGGCTAAAGAAGACAGCACAGTTCTGCTCCTATGAGTGAGTGAATGAATGTGCAAAAGGGGAAGATTTCACCAACATGCACAAACACTGAGGTGAAAGAAATGCAAATGAAGTTGCTTAGCAGGTGCTGTCATATTATTACAACTACGAGAGCTACAATTGTGCCATAATGTAGTACGTAGTAGAGACAGGTACAAACTTTTTACAAAAGATAGCTACTGCATTTCATGCACCAATAAGGCATTTGATAGTGATTTTAAATGTTTTAAAACAACCAACAAGGACAGATGAGATAATAACATGTTGCTTTTGAAGCAGCAGTAATAAAATATAAACTCTTTATCTGTAGCACTTTGATCCTGACTCTCACAAGTCTTCCAATGAATCGAAGTGTTCCACAGCAGCTGTCCATCAAACTGGTCTTTCATGTGTCTGTTAAATGTATAAAGTGGAGACTGTGGGGTTTGTGGGTTACTATGTGTATCATACACATAGTAACCCACATACATTGTGTCTCATCATACCTGGACACACAATGTGTGTCCTTGTCTCTGCACCGATGCCACATGCGCACGTCTGTGTCTGTGTATTACAGCACTCTCCCATCCAAAACAAGAAGGATAACACTGTTTAACCTACTGTTCAAATTTTTCACAGGTCCTGAAGCCTCTTAATCCAAACACTATATGGAAATGTTCTGAATTAGGGGCAAATGTTAATTTGGAACACTTCAACAATTCAAAAGCCCACAGGAGCAGAGGCATGCAAGCTTTTTCACTTGGTAAATGCCCTCATTTGCATTTCAGTTTTGTGGCAGAAATATGCACAATTCCCATTGGTAAATCACATGCAACACACCCACAAATTACACAAGCTATTTTTCAGTTTAGTACACAATAATGATAATGGCATGAATGATAACTGAGGCCCTAAGTGCAATATAAATGTCCATGCATGTTAAAGATGTCTGTAAATAATTCGGGTCCCATACGAACACCACTGTCACAAGTGCAATAAAAGTCAGATTGTTCATCCATATAAGCATAACTCACTCGGAGCTGCTTATTATTAATATGGGATTTAGTGACAAACGTTTAAGCAGCCATCACTGTCCTTGTATAAGAGAGTGGGATAAAGCTCTCAGCAATATTTCAATTTCAGCTCATGTCAGCTCTCATTAGGTCTGATTAGATGTCCCTTCATGAAACATACAGCACACAGTGTGACCAGCATATATTTATGTAGTGGCTGTGTTATGTCTGTCTGGGAACAGTCTTGAAATAGAAAAGTCTGTATTTTAACAGTATAAATGACTATATGTGAGGACTAACTTGCCTGGCCAGCCAGTTTCTCTATACAATACAGACACTTATATACCATAAGATGGGCTTCACTGAGGACATGACCAAGTCATTCCAAATAAAAGTGCAGAGCAAATGAGCCCCCTAGATTTGGACCATACCAGAAGATGTCAGACCTCTATAGAGTAGTATTGACTTTCTCTGTGTAGAATGCAATGAGACTAGAGAATGGCTTGCCAGGTTACTGTGAGATAACTTTTTAATAGCTCATTGGTGCATGTGAGCTCATTTGTTGCACTGATATCAGTGTGGAACATACAAAAGCAGGAGCTGGTGATTGAGACGTTACAGGCCTCTGGAGACTGCGGGTCGCTGCACACTGTTCACACACTGCTGCAGGTATTTGTGTGCAGGTGGGAATAAAACAATGAATTGGAAAGAGATTGACAATTTGCCAGAGTCAGGACTTGAACCAGTAACCCTTTGTTTCATACGCGTGTGGTGTATACAGTACTGACACTATTGGGTGTTGGAGCCTTTGATTTCAAGTTGGTGTCTCCACTCACACAATAAGGAGGTTGTGTCAGCTGTGAAGAATACGGCATGCTGGGTAATAAAGCCTGCAGCAGGCTAGGAATTTAAACCCCATGCCCAATGCTTCACCAGCTACACTATCAGAGCGAGGAAAAGACTCACCCTTGACATGTAAAAATAAGATCAAACAGTCACTTTGGCTGTTTGGTGACACTGCTGGTTTCTTTTTATATATCTGCTCACACAACCAGTTAACTCATGTCAGCTTTGAAGAACACAGCATGTTGTGTAAAGAAATATGTTGTTCAGAAGTTCATGTTATAGTCAAATATAACAAAGGTTTAGCTTCAACATTTTAATCAGTGCAAACATGAAGAGGATGAACAGGGAGGAAGAAAGGTGAAAAAACAAGACCACAATATGTTATGTCAGTTATTATATGTCATTTATTTCACTGGGAATATCAAGGCAAGACACTTCACCCACAATGCCTAGTGTGAATGTTGTGTGGGCGTGAGTGACTGGTGGCAGTCAGAGGGGCCGATGGCGCAAATTGTTAGCCTTGCCACAACTAAGTGTGTAGTGAATGAATAATGCATTGTAAAGTGTCGAGTGTTCTAGGGCTATATAAATTAAATTCATTATTATTACTATGACCCGGATCATTAGAGCTATAGGCTCCAGAAGGCTGCCATATACTATAAGCATTTTTTCCTCTGACATTCCTTGTGTTGTAGTGCTCCTGATGAGTTTCTTGTATAAACACAAATGCAGGTTTGAGCCTGTACATGATTGATCTCTCTCCACAGTCCCATAATCACAGAACACACCAGGGACAGTTTGGAGCAGGTGGGGTGTATTTTCTCTCTGATTCTCAGGGGACATCTGAGTGTAATGCCTTGCTCCTCGTCTGGCTAAATAAAGATTGGTGTAAAATAGTGTGATTGGAGTGAAGAGATGAGGTGGTGATGAAAAGCTAATCACGTAGCAGCACTGTTATTGAGACAGGCATTAGAGAGGCCTTCTCTGTCTGATTCAGCCATCAGCTGATGAAACCCAGGGAAAGATGGAGGAGCTGCTAACTCCAGAACTCCTCTCACCCTCTGCTCTGGTCTGCTCTATCGGGGTTGATGTCGTGAACACTTCACACACTGAATTAACAAGACAAGTGAATACTATGAACAATGAATACTAACATAAAACATGCTACAAAGCTTGAAAAGGCCCATGACTGTGTTTGCACATTATAACTTTACTTTATGAATGCTCAGAGGAGTTTCATCCATAGTTGATTTGATGCACTATGATCATTTCATCATAAATTCTTAAGGGGCCTTATGGTGGTGTTCTAACTGGATAACTATAAAGCTTCTCCCATGCATGTGGGAACAGTAAAATTGAACATTAGGCACAAGTATCTGAGCTGTAGCTGCTCAAGGCTGCTGTGATCATGGCCAGTAAAAGAGGTGAAGGCGAGACACGCACCGCACAGGAGCTTGTTGAACACACACATTGGGATAATGGACTATCCTATTACAGAAATCAGCACACAGGCATTGTGTGTGACTGAAGCTGACGGCAGAGACGGAGACGCTGTAATGTGATGAAAATAGAGGTGAGGCAGACACAGACTAAGCACAGCAACAAAAAGCTCCAGATTGACCACAGATGACCTTCATTATAAACCCATACATGTGAGCAAACACATCAGTACCATGGGGTTCTGCTTCTAGAAAACATACACATACAATTTAAATCATCAGCTGTTAGCATTTCTCTACAACCAAGCTAGATTTGTCTATGCAGAGTAATACCAAAATTACCCAAATGCCCAAGTGTTATTTGGTGTTGCAACCCATAGTCGATAGTCATGAAGCAATACAAAACATTTCCTCAAAACAAAGAGAAATTGCTCCTGTCATATGTAAAAATATGATTCTGATACAATCCAGTTTATACAGGCTCCACAATAACAAACAACAATACAGCAAAGGAAGGCATGAGACTTTGGTGACCAACTATAGAATATCTTTTTTTTTAATCATCATTCACCAGTCATTTACATTTGAAAGTGGTCATATAGTCATAGTTATATAATGTAACCTCTGGATGCTGCCTCCTCTCACTCTCCTTTCCTCTCTCAGTCGTGCACATTCTGAGAACATTTAAATTTATGAGCCAAGTATCTTTCACGGCTCTGGCAGTGTGAAAACTGCAGAGTCACGGTGACAGAGACGAGCCCGCAGGAGTAACAGATTTTATTGACTAATATTTGAGCAAACTTTCTCTCCAACAAATTCAACTGTCAACAACAGAATGTGGAGCAGTCCATAACAGTACCAAAGTGTTGTTCAGTGGCACTAACAGATATGAATCATTTTTAATATTTCTTTTATCTCCCACAGCCCTCTGAGAGCAGACTCTGCACATGTTATGATAGCTCCTGATGTATATTGTGATTTGTATTATTAGTTTGTCACACAGCACTTCTATCTGGCTTGTACTATCCACAGATATATTAATAATACCATCTGCTCATTCAGATTTGACAGTTAATCTCTGACACTGCAAGTACAGTGTAGTGCAGTGTAGCGTGGTGTATTGATTTCATAGAATTTACATGGGAGTATCTAAAGGAATAATTCACAAATTTTCACAATCATTTATATTAGTTACTAGACTCAAAAACTCACTTCAACATCACAACTAAAATCTGTTGACAATACACATTTTGGCATGCCCACCATCTGGATTAGAGGGCCCGATTTTCTGATTTATGTTATAATGTTGTTTCCTCATTGAAAACATGCCTGGAGTTGTGTTTTGTTTCATTCACCATGTTTAACACATAACCTCTGTATATTTAGACTGAGAGTTTTTCCTCTCAGACTGAAAACAGTTCTACTTTGTGATGCCATGTGCTAAGACAGGAAGTGCTCCACTGTGTTTTAAATGCCATACACCTTCACCAGAATTATTTGGATAATTTCAGCCCTGGATTGCTAATTTCTTCAAAACAAAAGGTAAAAGGTAGTAACTTGAAAACCACTGTTTCAATAGATCAAAAGGTGGGACAGAGCATTTTGAGCTTTGGCGCTATAGACAGGATTACTTAAACATGTGTGAATGAAACAAAACACAACTCCAGGTATGTTTTTGAGGAGGTAACAACATTATAACATGGCTTAAAGCTCACCAGAAACGTAAACATTTGTGGTATATACACTGGTGTGATGTCATCTGAAACCCTGCAATGAACTCTGTAGTTTACGCTGGTGTTTTTGAATCCTGTTAGTGATTGTTTCTCCAAACTCTACTCTTGTCCTGTCCAGTTCAGCCCTTAATAATACAATAACACACTCCTCTGTTTGGTCTGTTCTTCTGGCTCACTTTAACTGCTGGTTTTTCTTTTGTGATTTTTTCCCCTCTTATTTCACAAGAGATTTGAGCCATGTTTCTATGTGAGGAGTGTGAAAAGTGTATATGCTGCACCACACACCTTAGAAGAATGTGAGATGCCCTGTCCTGTCTGTCTCTACAGAAAGCACTATCTATAGTAGTACATCTGACTAGTATTTGTATTTGCATGTGTCTACCGCTCCTACACAAATATGATCACTTAAAAATCTTCTCTCTCTGACTCTCCTTCATTGTGACCTTGTCTCTAGAAAAGATCTGTTTTTTTCTTCCTCATTTGTGTCAGAGCATGAGGCGCAAGCACAGCCCTCTGTGCCTTTGAGATGAAATGAGAGTCTTTATATTGCCTCTTCTTATATTGCTCTAATTCTTCAGCAGACTGATCCACTGCTCTGAGCCCTAAGAGGACTACAGTCAGCCTGTTACAGACTAACTACTTTGAGTTTTAACAATCATTTTGTAAAGTTTTTGTTTGTTGTGGTAGCAATAATATCCTCAAGGTTTCTGTCTGAGAGCCAGGAGCCAGATTCAAAATTTCCACGACTTTACTCGGGAGAATATTCTTTTGAAAAGAGGAAAGCTGTCAGCTAATGATGATCAAAGAGCACACAGTCAAGAGTGTGATGCTGCAGTTTGTGTGTGCGCCCGCCTGTGGCTTTGGCAGACTCTTGTGTGTGTTGTGTTCAGGGCTGTGGGATTACGGTAAACAGCCTTTGTTTTACATTTACACCTTTGTGGATGTGTTGTTTTGTAATACTCATTCTGTGACTACAGTCATTAAATGGAGACTGCAGGAGTGTGCTGATGGTTGCATCCTCAAATTTAAGTATTTACAATAGAGTTAATACTAATTACAGTTTTATAATGAATTTACTTATTGATATAAAAGTTCAGATAAACACAAAGTCTGTGAAAAAGTAATTGTCCTATTTAATCCAGGTCCAGGGGCGAACTGGGACCAAAAATGGCCCTGGATGGACTTTTCCCCCACAAATCGGCCCACGGGGGGTGGGGGGTCTTTATTTTTTCCACACAAAAATAAAGAACCAGGCAGAATAGAAAAGAATATATAACATGGTCTAAGGACATAATTAAAGTGGGATTTGTACCCTCAACCTTTGGATCAGTGGGCAAATGCTCCACTAATCTAATAAAATATATTTGTATCATGAGGCATATTGCAGTTGAATTTACACTGCCGATGGTCAACATCTATGCAGTTTTGTTCCAAACTGATTACATAAATGAGTTTATTGTTTATAGTTTCAATTCAGGAAATACAACTCATTTGATGTGTCAAACAGCCAGCCCTTATTTTCTCTTAAACCCACACACAGTTTGCCCCACTTGCCCACTCTAAATGGGTTTTCAGATTATAACACTGGGCACTAGTGCACTTCTTGTTGTGTGCCTGAGATCTGATTTCCGAACAAAAGCCTGGCAGTTTCCATTTCAGTGACACTCCTCCCACATCTCCACACCACTGCTCCTAATACACTTATGGTGGCAGTAATACCCCCGTTCAGCAGCTCTTTGTGTTTGACATTTTAATAAAGCAGTGTATTGTTAGAACACACTTACACCCACCCCCTACACACACACACACACACACACACACACACACACACACACACACACACACACACACACACACACACACACACACACACCCTTTGCTCTATTGTCTCTTTTATGTTCTACTACAGAGACGTAGATTCTGTGTTACTGTATATGATCTGTCTTCAAAGTTATGAGAAGGCAGTGACATCTGGACACCTGAAAGATCTGCAGTAAAAGCCCCAAAGCTGGTACAATATTGACCCTTCTTCAAATGGCTTTTTCAAAGCATTACATAAGTGTGCTGCTGGCAGTGCGCTGACAAATCTGCATACAAAACCATTGTTACTCATAGGTTAAACTTAACTGGTTTTCATCATTTGAACCACTCTGACTTAAGTGTGCTTTGTGCCTGGTGTTAAAAGCAGAACATTTAAAGGTCAGATCCAGTGTGAGAGAATCTGTTCACCAGAGACAAGAGTAACAGTTTTTGTGCACAAGTTTAGTGGGATTTGACTCCTGGAGCTGGTCTACTGAAGTGTGAGAGATGCCTGTTCTTCTACTGTAGAAGTCATTAACCCAGTTCCAGTGTCTATCTGCGCTCCAGTGTCACCCGGTGCGCGGATGGTGGCGCTGCACGGGAGGTAATTAACAGGCATTCAGAAGGAGTAGAACTATATTAGATCCATGAGAGTGGTCCCCAGGGAGGCTCTGCTCTGGTTCCTTCATTCTCCTATCCTCTCTCACACGCACACACACACACACACACACAAACACGCACACTCACACACTGGTCCTGCCTCGGGCTGTAGTTAAAGTGAGATGATGGCTTCATTCTGTGAGCTCAGAGGGTTCCTTTGCTCTGTCTTTATTAGGGGAGTTACAACAGTTCTTTATGATGACCTACATACACCACAGCCACTCTCTCGTCGCTATACAAGGCTACGTTTAACATTTTCACTCAGATCTGAAAAATCATAATAACTGAGCTAAGAAAAGATTCTGGTCAAGGTACCAAACTAACAGTACTGGTCTCAGTAAAGTAGTAAATAGTAAGTAAAGTATTTGCCATGATACATACAAGTTGTATTGCAACACAGCAGAATCTAGCTGAAAATGTGTGGTATTTGGTACTAATATCAAGCAACTAACCCATGCAACTCTAACTGTGCAGCAATTGGCTATAATTTCTGCACATGAAGGAAACCTACACAGACTCAGAAAAAAATGGTCTGATTAGGTTCATTAGGTTTTCTGATGTAATTATACTGTATAATAGAATTTGAACCAACTTTTTTTTTTTAATAATACTTTTAGTTTGGGCTTTATTCTCTATTGCCTTACTCAGAAGAAACAGCCTAAACATGCACCCAACCCACAAAGTAAGCAACCCACCATGAACTTAAGGCCACAATATCAGACCATTGCAAGAGGGAAAACCATTTCATGGATTGGGCCAACGTTAAAGTCATAGGCACAGAGAGCAACAAGCACCATCACTGGATCAGAGGCCAGCAAGATCTATAAACACGGCCACCAGACTGTAATTCAGGATGAGGAGGCATACCAACTTTCTCATACCTGGGATACATTCTGAAGAAGTTTGACTGAAGATGGCGCTGTTATCCTCCTGCTCCAATGCGGAAGACAGCCCAAAGTCTGTGTAAATCAGCAGACAAGACACATCACCACAACCTGATACTTCTTAGTAAGGCAGCTGAAACTGAAACTTCTATCAGGGTATGATACAAAACAAGGTCTGTTCATACGAAACTGTAAGATAATGTTGGTGAATTGTCTTGCCAGTGGATTCAAGAGCTTTTACAACCACTGACCTTCTAGTTACGATATGACATATTCTACCTTCTTTACAACATCGGTAACTATTTCTACAATTAGTTTGAGTAATGACATAGAAGGCCGTCCACTGTGATATGGAAGTAACAGTAATCCATGGCTTGCAATTCCTTTCCACATGCTTGGTTCTGTACTGTACAATGCCCACAGATCACTTGAGAGAGGCACAAACAAGCAGTTAGCCCTGAAATAAAGTTATAAAAGCTGAAGTATTCCTTTTCAAATGCCATATAAAGCATCTAAAATGTACAGACTCAAAGACATGCCTGATGCTTTGACCTAGTGCTGTGGATGTACCAATCAATAGTAGTTTTCACAGTGTAGTGTACCTTTTGCATGTACTTTTTTCTAGTACCAGCCCGTTTTGGCACATATTAACACAAAGCAAATACTAGGAACGGGACCCACACTTTTGTATGTACAAGGCTGCCTCTGTTGTAAAATATTTTGTAATCATTGAGAAAAACTCTATTTATCCACTAAGAAAATGACGTGGACACAGGTCTTAGGGGCTCAGTACTGGATCCTCAAAATGTCTGTTGATGTCAGTCGACACAGCCTTTCCTCTCAAGTTAAATTATTATCATCACCAGTTGCATGAGCATCGATTCTGCTTTATGTGGTAGTTAAATCTGAGTGTGTTTAGATACAAACCAAAACAAACCCATTTCAGCCAGAGTTCACTTTGATAAATGTGTGTTTTCGAGCTCAGTGGCAGCCTTTACCTTCCAATCATTTCAGCAGCACTGCAGAGTCAAACCCAATGTGTTTTTGTGAGCAAACTGTGGACTGGAGCTGGGAACAGTCCAAAGAACAGCCAAGTGAACTACACCTATATCCAAACTCTGGAGGGCTTTAGTGCACTTAACAGAACTATCCCTATCTGACTTGTGAGAATTTGAATCTCTGCTCAAATGACAAAGCTTTATGAGAAAAAGATATAATCATGAGAAGAGCTCTTAATTAGTGCATTGAACTAAGAGAGGTTAATCATCTCTCAGTTTCACAGACATGTTCGCTTCACACACTTATAAATTGGTGTCTGTAGTTCTGACTGTGCAGAGCTAATCACTGGCTGATAAAACAACAAGCGCTAATACTTAATCACATAAGTGCCTATAAAAAAGGCATGGACAGGGAATAGCTGCAGCGCGTGGTGCTGCGTTGGTAGAGGCAGCGCTAATGAGCCACAGTCCCAAGGCAATTAACCCAGTCTCTTCCCAGACACACTTCTGCTCGTGTCTGCGATCTACCACTCTGACACAGCCACGGGAACCAGAGAACCAGAGAATCAGAGGCCGTGGAACAAGTGTACAGTGCAGCTCATGAGTGCCACCTGTGAGCTCACACTCACTATGTTTACATGCGTGCCAGGAAAACTGGATAAGTGGCGTAGTCCAATTTAAACAGATTTTTCAAAATGCATTTAACTTGTGAACTATGACTGAGGTTCAAATGTCCCATATCCCAGTAACACATGCAATTATTCGGTTCTTTGATTGATCTGGTTTGGGTCAGTTTTAATTCATTTGTTTAGCACACTTTCAGTTCTCTGTGCATGTAAATGTAGTGCCTTTGTTAGCCTTTAGACTGTGTTTTTCAGCTATGTTTCCATATCGCTGAGGAAATAAAGAAATGTCTTGCATATTACTAAAGGTCTTATATGCATTTCTCTGCAGTTTAACATGCATGAGATGTTAATAGAAATCAAACATTATATCAAAACTCTCAAAGGAAGTCAAAGCAAAAAACTCTATGAATATACAATGAATTAAATTTGCTATTCTAATTGCAACCCCTCTTTGTTTTTTGTTTTCTTTATTGTTATTTCAAGTGTCAAAAAAGCTAAACTGTACTGTGAAGGAAATTTAAGCAGAACTGAGAAGGATCACAGAGGAGCTTTATGAAACACAACATACATATCATGGAGGCAGAGAACCTGAGGTGACAGACTACATATGCATCATTAAAGAATCGTGCGTCAAAGAAACTAAATACAACTGATGAGGATAAAGCATTGTAACATGGTCAGTTTAGCATAATATAAGCCCTATGACATTCACTGTGTATCTGTGAAGGCATTGTTGTGCAATAAAGGGATTTCAGGCCTATGACTCATTTTGAGGTTTTCATCCTCATGTCATACATCCAAGCATCATATAAAAGACTGTAAAAGAGCAGCACTAAAAACAGCCTCTGAACACATCTGAAAAATTCAAATGACAATGTAATCTGATCATTCTTGGTAATTAATCACTCTTGATTTTGAAGCTGGAATTGTGTTCTCCGATTCGCACATCTTTGATATAGATACCACAACGTGCACTTTGAGAGCAGCGTAGTATTTCACTGTAAGCTCCTGTGTCTCAGGTGTACAATGTTATTAGGCTGACACATCAGGGAGATCAGGAGAAATGGCACCTTTGTGATTTTCTTTCTTTGAAGATTCCACAGCAGCAGATATGTGTCAGTCTGAAGCGGATTACAGCAAACATATCACAGCAAACATGTCTCCAGGATCTGATTAGGTCTTATCAGCGCCTTTACAAAGCAACATTGTGCTCATGGTGCAGTGTACCACGCCTCCATCTTTGCTGTTTATATTCTCAAACCTGTAAGCCACAGAACATGTTTGGACAGAACCTCCAGTCCCAGCACATAAGGGAGTGTCTGAGGAGTCATTTTCACACACCATTAGTACTCTTGAGTAAAAGTTTGTCACTCCTCCCAGTGCAAGTAGACAAAATAAGACAATATGAAAGGGTCTGTGGCTGGTTTTGAACAATGAATCAGGAACATGTTTGAAAACAATTGAAATCACTGTCTGGGATAGTCTCATGCAGTTGTTTCTCCATGGTTCTCATTGATCTGTCATAATAATGGCCGATAACAGAATCAACTGGCAGTTTCACCATGATTCTTGGTGAACAATGTGCCTGATGGGACAAAAACTGGTGTCCTTGTCAACAGCTATAAGATTTTACAAAATATACAATTAATGAATATATAACTTTTTATAACAAGATGCTTTACAAAAAACAAAGGTTATTGCTTGCAGTCTCATTTTTCTCAATTATCTGCATTTATAATATAAAGGGTAAATTAACAAGAATCATATTAAGGCTCTTTAGATTTGAACTGTTTCCTGTTCCGCTCATTTGGATAATATTTGCATTTTCTCATTTTAGTGATCTATTCTTTCCAAATACTGTATTTACCGTTTTGTTCTTCCAATAAAATTAACTTCCAATTATAAATAACATGTCCAGATGACTGATTGCCCATACAGTTATTCTTGAGTAATTTCTTGGACTACAACTTTATACTTCTACTTGCATATTACTATGAAGTTGCAGTATTCTGCTTGCACTCATGTACAATTTTGGTCACTTCTGTCCACCTCTTACTGGTGGTGAGAAGGACATGAGTGTGGCATTAGTGCTGTTCTAATAACTCATTGACAAAATATCAAATATCACATTTACTGATAAACTGGTCATACTTGATTCATCTTGGACTCATAATACCAGTGTATGTTTCTATTCATTAAAGGGTCCATATTACACTATTTTCTGATCTATGTTATGTTTCCTCATCAAAAACATACCTGGAGTTTTGTTTTCTTTCATTCACACACGTTATCACACAAACCCTGTATTGTCTCAAACAGAAAACATTCTGTTCCACCTTGTGATGTGTGACAAAGAGGCCCTTTGTCCCTGTATACTAACCTTAATTTCATTTCACATTTGTTAATTTCTCCTAAATCAACTAAACTACAAAATATAACTATCCCAGATTTGTTTTATTTAGTCTTTGTTTAGTTTCTTTAAGTTAAACACCACACACTCAAGTTACTTTAAATATATTTTATTTGGTTAAATCTGTTCAATTTAGTTATACATTTCAGACACTTACCAACTTACCTGTTACTCCACATGGTCTGGAGACAAAAGAGGGGGTGTGCCTGGAGACGGCCATATTTAATGTTAAAGGGGACTTAGGCCCTTGTAGCAAATCAAATGGTTAACTTTAGACTAAAGAGAGGTTGCCTTATATCTAACCTGGAAAGAGATTGTGAACTTACCTGGAGGGAGGTGCTTCCTCTGGGGGAACTATAAAACCAGTTCAGCTCAGCCTCTTGGGAGGGTCACATCAGCGTAGCCGGGTACACGTGGGTGTTCTTAGTTTCATTAATTTCTGTTGCTTTTACCTAATTTTGAGCAGTTATTTTTTTTGTAAATATGTGTTATTTTTGTTGCCACAGTACCATGGTAAATTTTTGAATAAATCTTTGGGTCAAATGGAACATTTTCTGAGTCTGCCTCCTACTTAAGACCACATTGGCCAGTTCTCCACACGATACCATGTGGTAATACAGGAAGTGCCCCATTTTTCCAATCTCTACAGAATTACAGGCAGCTGTTAACTTAAACTGCAAAGCAACAACAACAAAGCATTTTTGAGTTTTATAGATATAGACAGACCATAGACTGTATATATATTTGGACATGGCTAACTCGCTAGCTGGCCATTCCAAATAGGAAGTTCACATGCGGGCTCTTCTGGCTCTTTCTGACCCTGGCTCCCATTGATTTACATTGGAACTTTCTCTCCCCTCTCTCTGTAACTGCTTCTGTGAGCCTCGTCATTTCAGTCTTAAAATGTTCGTATTAACCCACTCTATGTGATCCTGGCGTTTTTTTCCCCAGCTGTTTTGTCATTTAAAAAATCATATTCATAATATAGAGCCTGGCTCCAAATTTGCCCTTGTAACTGTAGCTTCATTTTAGTGGTGCTGAATGCTATGAGCGATGTCACACTCGCTTAGTCAACTTCTTTATACAGTCTAACGTGTGAATGAAACAAAACACAACGCCAGGTATGTTTTTGGTACGGTAACAACATTCTAACATGACTTAAATCTCAGAAGAGTCAATTTTGAGTAATGTGGGACCTTTAACTCTCCCCTCCTGTTCCATCAAAGTAAGCCTAAAGTAGTCTTTCTGCTGCTGGGATAAAGGATAAACAAATTAATACATGCACAGGGAAAGGAAAAATCAGGGACACCTTTGTATTGTATTTGGAAGCTCATTGTGGTAGTATAGACTTGTTATGAAGCCAGGGCCTGTCTGAAGAGGCTGAAGTTGTTGGTTTGTGAAAGCAGTTGTTACGGAGCAACTCACAGACAGGTTCATCCAATACTCTACTCAGAGCAGTGTTACCTTCATACGCAGTAATTGTTATTGTGGCCTGTGCTCTGAAATGGAGCGTAATGGCTGTATCAGAGAGGTTTACTTGGGTCCATCACTGCCAGGACTGAGGAAAAGCACTCCAACCTGTCCTCAAAGAGAGGCCTTCACAAGGAATAAACTAAAGGTGGAACTTGTGTTGAAAACAGAATAGATGATCAATGTCTGAAGTGACTCTGGGAGGTCTTTGCTTTCCTCAAACCTTTGACTGTCTGATGTTCACTTCATTCATTGCTCCACCTGTGTTTTTAGGGCTCTGTACCGCTCAATTAAAGTTCCATGTTATGCAAAATTGACTCTTGTGAGATTTAGTCACATTAGAATGTTGTTTACCTTCTCAGAAACATACCTGGACTTGGGTTTTGTTTTTGTTTTTCATCCATACATGTTTGAGTAATCCTTTATTAGTCTGTCTACATCTCCAAAGCTCAAAATGCTTTGTTCCACTTTATGATGTCATGTTCTATATCTGTGGAGAAGTTTTATTAGTCTACTTGTTTTATTAGTCTGTGCTGAACACTGAATAATTTGTACTTTTGAATTCTTGCACTGATTTGTATTGTATTGTTTTTACACTGTACGTGTTAATTGTTGTTTTAATTGTTGTTTAATTGTTGTGTTAATTGTTGTTTTAGGACTACAGATGGAAAGAAGCATTATGCTAAATCTGGTGCAGCCATCTTTTAATGTAACTGCACACTGTCCTTTAAATAAACTAAACTAAACTAAGTGTCATGTGTATGTTTAAAACTGTCCATTTACTGAGGACATCAGAGCCAGTACTGCAACTGCTCTTTTCAGTATTTCAGGTTTTACTGTCTATGTGCAGTACTTTTGTCAGCAGAAAATGTAAATACCAAACTGAAATTTCAACTTACACTAGCACATGTTACCCAACCTATTCTTCTCCTCTGCATTTCCAAGGCAACTGTTACCTTTGTGATATGGTAAATATCAATCAATCATCCATCCATCCATCCATTTTCTCCCGCTTAATCCGGCTGGGTCGCGGGGGCAGCACGCTGCCCATTACTCTGTGCACCATAGACCCCTATGAACCCCTCTGCAGGCGGTGAGCCCACAGGAGGATCAATCAATCAATCAAACTTTATTTATAAAGCGCTTTTCATACAAAAAAATTTAACACAAGGTGCTTTACAGTGATTAAAATATACACATACTAACATGCTAAAATACATAAAACCACACATAGTAAAATGTGAGGATGAATACAGGCGAACCAGTTGAGAAAGCACCATCAGAGGAGCCGTCTACACCAGGAGCAGAGAGCCGTCCACCTCCACCAGGAACCGCCACAGGGCCCAAACACCATCCCTCCACCGGGACACAGGGGAGAGAAGAGGCCCAAGCACCATCCCTGGAGCCCACCAGGAGCCCACGGGACAGACCCCGGCAGCTGCAACCGACCACTGCTCCAGGTGCAGAGGGTTCCTACAGAGGAAACACTGGAAATCCTAAAAATTATAAAGGAATATGAGTTCAAGCTAATAATACACCTAAAATAAATAAATAAAATAAAATATGAATAATTAAAACAAGTAAAAGTATAAAATTTCAATCAAGGGCCAAGCTAAACAGGTGGGTCTTGAGCCTACTCTTAAAAACATGAACGTTCTCTGCAGCCCTGAGGTCCTCTGGCAGACTGTTCCATAGACGAGGGCCATAGTGCTGGAAAGACGCCTCACCGTGAGTGTGTGTCCTGACTTTGGGAATGACCAGGAGCCTGCTGCTGGAGGAGCGCAGGGTCCACGAGGGTTTCTAAGGTAAAAGCATTTCTGAAAGATAAGAAGGCCCAAGACCATTAAGAAATTTAAAAACCAGTAAAATAACTTTAAAATTGATCCCGAAACTCACAGGGAGCCAGTGCAGTGATTTTAAAACCGGTGTAAAGTGGTCCTGCCCTCCGGTCCTAGTCAGGACATGTGCTGCTGAATTTTGTAATAATTGCAAACCTGAAATACTCTTTTTGGGAAGACCAGAGAGCAAGTGATAAAAGCATGCATTTGTGTCTCCGTGTTGGCCTGAGACAGAATGGGGCGGACTCTGGCTGTGGTTTTTAGGTGATAGAAACCTATTTTTGTGATGTTCTTAATGTGTGGGATAAAAGTCAGCTCAGAGTCAAAAATGACGCTCAGGTTTTTCACTTGAGGAGATGGGTTAAAAGACTGTGCTTGTAGTTTGGGTTAAAAGACTGTGCTTGTAGTTTTGCTATCAGTGACACACAACAAACATGCTCATGGGTCATTAATAATTTAGAAAAACAATCTGTCTCTTCTCTGTTTGTGTTTAGTGCTTCACTCACTGCTGTTTCTCAGCTCTCTGTTTTGTTTTTTATTGTTTTGTTTTATCGTATCTTTTTTTTTTTTTTTTAATCTACAAGAACTGGCTCCAAATTCGCCCCTATAAGGGTTAGCTTTGTGAGCATCATTTGACTTAAGCCGCATGCTATGGTAATGTTGAACACCCTTAGTCCACTTTTTTATACAGTCTAAGGTCTGTATAAAACCTTAGACAATCTACAGTCTATGGTCTCATATATAGCTATAAAAAGTGCACATAAGAAACACAGCTTGCCCGTACTGTATGTGTTGGCGTTGGTTGGAAAGTCTTGCATGAATACTGGAAGGCATTATAATTTTTCATTGACAAAGATTACAGACGACCATGAATATAACAAGTGTTGTATTAAGTACAACGGGGGAGGGGGGACAACCCAATCAACAGGTCTGACCCCTCTGAAGTTTGTGGCATCCCCAGTGGAGCAGACAGAATATGTACACTTTGTGTCTGGTCTAACAACATCTCTTCTCTACCATAACACACATGACAGGCCTCCATTACCTCCATCAGTGCTGTAGCTTCACTTGGTCTGCTGTGTTCTGGTACATCATGCTAAGAGCCTATTTATATAGATAGGCCCCCGAGGTGGCACCATGTCTAACCCTAATGACCTGCTGTCACTGCCTGCCTGCCTCGCCTGTCCTTCTGCGCACGCCTCACTCTGCCATGCAAATAATGGTCAAGCGCTCCTGTCTGTTAGGATTACCCTTACCCAGTGCTGTACACCACAACCTGGCCAGTAGGGGCGCTTTTTAAACACACCAGGAAAACAAATAGGACGCAGCCCTCCCTCCATACCTCATTAAAGCAGTGTCATTAAGGCTGTTGTCTGCTGCTGTTCATCTCCAAAGGGCCCTTAAAAAGCTTTTAGTGAAGGGAAGGCCAAGTGATTAGAGACGCCACAGAGTGTCAGCACAGGATTAGCATTAGGATTCCCATGTTCAGTCAGTAGTCTTGTGAAATATATATCACGTTTTATTGAGATTAGTGACACAATACCAAAATAAAGACTTGTGTTAATAAACCAAGGTTTTTAGATTTGTGAATTTAAATTTGTGAATTTTGTGAATTTGTGAATTTTGGGTGTTAAACATACATTTAACACCCAAACCCTGCATATTGAGGATGAGTTCTTCTCTCAAAAGGAAAACACTTACAGGAAGTGCTCTACTGTGTTTTATATTCTATACACTTTCACTGGAATCATTAGGATAATTTCATACCTAGAACTGAATAGACAAATAATAAAGCATCAGAGGGCCCAGAGCAGACATTACAGACCCTGATAATGCCTCCTAGAGACTGTACTTCCTTCACATTTGTGCATTTTTATTTTTTGAAATTGACTGAAAAGCTGTGATTCATTCTTAACAAAAGGAAAAGTACAATAAGAAATGCTTTTTAAGTGAGTAAGTAGAAACAAAAATAGTATGCTGTTTTTGTTTTAATGTCTTCATCAGGTTCCTCAACCATCACCTGCCTCACCCGTACGTTGGGGAACTACACCATTCTGGAGTTTCTTGGAGAAGGAGCATATGGACAAGTGGCCAAATGCTTCAACACCAAGACCAAAGAAGTGGTGGCAGTGAAACTGTTTGAAGATGATTATGCGATGCAAGTGGAGCTGGACATAATCCAGCATTTGGGGAACACTGACCCAGACGAGGTGAATATTGTCAAGTACACTGAGCACTTCACATGCAAGGAGTACCACTGCATCATCTATGAAATACTGGACTGCAGCCTCCTGGACCTCCTGGACCTCCTGGACCGCCCTGGAACGCTTTCACTGAGTGACTTGAGGCCTGTTGCCCAACAGCTCCTATTAGCTTTTGAAGCACTGAAGGGAGCTTGCATGGTTCATGGTGATCTGAAATCTGAAAACATTATGTTGGTCAACCACAAAGAGCAGCCATTTAAAGTTAAGTTGATCGACTTTGGCTGTGGAGGCAATTTCTCAGACTTGGAACACGGCACGAATATGATGTGTGACGAATATCGTGTTCCTGAGGTGGTCCTGGGTGCTCCCCTGTCCGAGGTCCTGGAAATGTGGAGCCTGGGTTGCTGCCTGGGAGAGGGCCTATTAGGCTGCCAGCTGTTCTCCAACATTTCCAACTATGACCATCTGAGGACCATCATCCATCTTCTTGGACAACCCAGCAATAAGATGCTCCAGACAAGCTGCCAGTGGAGATTCAAGAGACCCATCGAATACCAGGCAACAAATTATACCAGGCCAGTTTTCAGATCTGGAGGAAGCCATAATGCTGCAGGCTAATGCCAAGGATGAAGATGCCGTTTTGGACCTGGAGGTTTTTATTGATTTTATTGAAAATCTTCTCCAGATCGACCCTGAGAGGAAGTTGACCGTCGGCCAAGCACTGAGGCACCCCTTCATAACAATGGAACGCCTGATCAACAGTGATTGTGAATATGTCCAACGTGCCTGTGATCTGATGGCAGTAACCCTGAAGGCCTTCACACCTGCCCTGTGGAAAATACAGTGAAAGGAGATCCAGAACAGGACACACAGTCCTCTAGAGCTTTACTCGAGAGGTCAGGCCAGAGGAACTTAATTGGTTCTACTGCCATTTGATTGAGACAAACAAAGACTGTTTCATGGGCAATGAGGTCTCCTTCATCATTCATAATCTGTACACGGACGCAAAAGTCACTGATCCTGATCTGCTTAGGGACAAAGAGCTCTTCCTGTTCTGGTTTGAGATGGACCAAAGTGATGAGGTCAGCTCCAGTGTGAACGAGGAACAGAATGAGGTCACTGGTGACACTTCAGAAGATCTTAAGGCCGATACTGCAGATAGTAGTGTGCGCAAGAGCGCCTCCTTCTGGTCAGCCATGAAGAAAAGGTTTGGTGGTGGCATAGCCCGTCTACGCCGAACCATGACCCATGTGCACCATTGCTGCACCTCCAGGAGGTGCTAAAGGTGCCACTAAAAGTCATTCAAATAAAAAATAGTTCATTAGCATTCAGATATGTTCATGTATTTGTTTGTCTATAATACTGTAATTAGTTGTGGGGAAAACGGGGACTTAACAGTTATTCCTTCTCAAATATGTCTGAATGAAACAAAACACAACTCTGGGTATAATTTTGATGAGGTAACAACATGATAACATGGCATAAAGCTCACATGAGTCAATTTTGTGTAATGTAGGACCTTTCACATGCTGTTTAGAGGGCATAGCCAAAAATACTATAATCTGGATTGGAGTGCATCCTAATACAATTTAACCAAAATAAAACAACTTGCATTTTTCAATCTTGTAAATGCCTAAACTACAGATTCCAGATAATTTAGTTGTTCATATTTATCAGACAACAGAAACAAGAAATTAGGTACAACATTGATTCTTAAAGATGATATAATTAGATAAACACATAACATTTAGTTGTGCTAGTAAATTACATTTTTGCTTACAGATCCTAATCTACTGACACATTTGTGAGGATAACATGGTTTAAATTGTTCAAACTTTTGTCTGCACTCATTTTACTATTTAAAAGTGCACAATGTAACATTTTTAGTATGTGTTTCCTCATCTCCATGGAGATGTCATTGCTTTCCCTGCAATGTTTCACAGTATGTCATTAAACCTATCTATCTTGCATTTGTTCAATTACAGAGGTTTTATTGCCCAAATATACACTGAAAAACATGCCTACTACTGAGAGTGAGCTTGCCTCTTTACAGATCTGACCTGTAACTTGGTCTGGTCCAGATAAAACAATAGCTTTTCCATGGAGACAAACTATAGATATAATATTTTGATTCAAGGACAGAATAGCTAAATAAAAACACCAGGATCGTGTAGAGTTAATATGCACATTTTAAGACCAAAAACTGAAATTTTGCTTTTGTAGTTTCACTGAAAGCTCAGCAGTTTGGCAACAGCGTCGCGGCACTGCCATTAATGAGAGTTGTGGACCAATGGAGGAACTGAAAAAGGAGTTGAAATGTTTTACCCTGATACTTTCTTGGACAGTTTACATCCATCCCTAACATGAAAGACCTCACAGTCTTCTGTGGCTGTGCTGACACTCTGATGCTCCAGCATTTGTTTTGATGTGAAACCTAAGAATACGGTCTGCCCTGAACCTCTCCAAAGTCAACAGTCTCAAATGGAAATGTGTGTGTGCGAGCCAGCCTCTGGCTCTGACCTCGTCTTGGATTTCTTTGGTTTGCATTCACTTTACAAAACAATGAGCTCCGAATCCACAAACAAAAGTTAGACACTAGGATCACATCAGAATATCGTTTACCAATACTCATTAAAAAGTGTAATTTTAGGATAATGAGTTTTTGTGGGTATCATTCAACATGAGATTTTGTCTTTTTTTATCTTTTTTTTTTTTTTTTAGATATTTCACCTTGATATTACAAAAATCTTAGTTACAGCATTAAGAATATGAGATGCTTCATGACTCAAAAATCCAGAAATGCTCCACAATGTAAATGAAAAGTTTCTCTTAAAGCTAATCACACTTAAATAGAATCTTGACAGATCACTTGAATACTGTCTCTATAAAAGGCATACTGCTGAACATTACGCCAATAGAAATGCATTATAGAACACCCCAGCATGATGTCACTGCAAAGTATCAGTAGGCCCGTTCACACATAGAGAAGCATAAAAACACATGATCAGAATTTGATAGTTTGGATATTCAGAACTTGTTTTTAGAATAATGACACACTCTTTGTGATTTTGTATGAGCTGTTTCACTAAAAGAATGGAGAGTTGTGTGAAAGTGATTGAAAATTACTATAACAAGTCTAACAAGTTAAATTGACTACCTTCTAAACCCCTGAGAGTGATGTGAAACAGTGCCTTGTGAAACCTCTGCTAAGTGCATCTGTTCACACCCACACAGCTGAGCCAGCATCCTCTGCTTTATACGCCTGTGCCTTGGTCTGTTGTTACAATTGCTTCTAAAGCCTGTAACTTGCAAAACAGAGAGTTTGTTTTCATCTCTGTAAAAGTCAAGTGACCCACAGCATATGAAACAATATCATAAAGAGAAATGATGTCGTCTCATAGAGCTTTATAGAACCATTTTGCAGGAATGGACAATAGTGGTTTATGGCCCTAGCTGCTCAGAGCTTCTCCCGTCCAACCCTTCCCTGTGACTCCATTTTGCTCCTATAGTGCATCAGATGAAACATGGGCTCTACAAAGCACACGGCTCTTTCATGAGGACTTAGTGATCATTTGCCAGTGGTTGAGACAGGGTGCTGGTGTGGAATGACGCCAACATTTCACTTGTGACCATTATAATCCTGTTTAAATACCCTCACCTTCTTTCCTCTGTTGAATCAGCAGCACCTGGACTTTGCGCTAATGGAGAGGATTTGTGGATGGCAAACAGACCTGTGTGCCTCTGTGTGCGCTCTGTGCTGTACCTGAGCCAAAGTGAAGCCTGAAGCCTTTGGCCCAGTTTGCTCCAGTCTGGCACCTTCTGGACCAGAGTTTGCTGAGTGCTCTAGGGTCCTGGCATGGACTGACCACAGCATCTGAGCAACATACAAAACACTGGCATGTCCAACTCATGTCAGCATTTAGGAACTCAATACGAAACATCACCCATGACAAATATACATGTTTACATATTTAGCATTGGTTGAAACTAATAGCTCAAAATTAATATATATAATATGATATCAATTATGGGAATATGTTATAGCTCCATCTTAACCTGGCTCACACCATATTGACTGTAGCAGTGTCATATTTTTTTGAAAATTACATCTTCTCGCGACCCCCAGCTCATGCTTCACAATCCCTTAGGGGGTCCTGACCTAATCTTTGGGAGCCACTGACTACTTGATCTTTCCAACCCAAGCATGGCCTTCACACAAACCAAACACAGTTTCAGGAGAGGTATAAATGAAATACATGCTCCGATTGAGTGTCCTCTTCTCCATCTGTAACCTGCGGCATCATGGTGCTTTTTCTAGATCTGGAGTTTACCCAAATGATTTTGTTTCTCAAAATCAGATGTTCATGCCAACAGGATGATTACCAGCGGATAAACACATTTCATGATTTATTATTTTTATAACAGAAATTACTCAGCTGATGTCTGAGTGCCCATGGTGCAGAGCTAACAGGCAGCTGTCACTCAGTGCGTCCACACTTGCACATTCAGAACACATCCACAAACAGAAGCTTTTCCATCTGCTGTGTCAGTCTGGATCTGTGCACAGAAGCCAGACACCCGTCACTCATATTCAATCTCTACGTGAGACATGTACATGACATATCAATGTTTCACACCATCTATTATATTTACATTATACATGTACAGACTCTCTTAGCACACACGCAAACCCTCATTTATCAAATGGAGGGATATCTCCTGCTGTTGCAACCAGAAGGAAAAATGTTCCTCCAATGGTAATCAAAGCTTGACACAAACTGGCCAATGCCAGTTTTGACTAGAGACACTTTACTCTCACTGGAGTAAACTCACTGTGGCCTATTCAATAGATGTCTGACTAGTGAATGCACGATTGGTTGCATTTGAAAAGTTATCATTAAGCCCTGTATGTCAGAAAGAAGTCAGCTACAGTATCTTCCCACAACTCTGTGTTACCACGTTTGAAAAAAGGATTCCATTTTGCCACATTTGAATTGAGATTAAAGATTCTTGATTAAAGGACTCCAACTGTAAAAATAAATGTTATGTTAAGAGTTTTATAGTGGGTTTATGGTACAAGATGGGGCCATGGCAGTAATTGTTTGGGTAAGGGCATTGTCTTCAGGTTAGGAGGTTGTGTTATAGGTTGTATGGGGTTATCATTTGGGTTAGGGTCTGATTGTGAGATTATAGTTAAGATGTGGGCCGGGGTGAAGCAGGGTTTATGGAAAGATCTTAAAACACAGGGTTATGTGAACATTTGCTTCAGACCAAAACACAACAACAAAGCTTAACAAAATCTGATATACTTTAATACATAATTTTACTGTGCTGTCATTTTTTGTGTTATATTTTCTCACCACGCCTTTACCTTGTTCTGTACAGAGTTTATGATGACAACAATCTGGGTTAGCTGAGAATGGTGTTGTGATGCTACGATTCTCCTCATGGTCTCATCAACATCAGCCCTGCTATGGCTTCAAATGTCAATAACCTGAGTGGAGTAGACAAGCAGGTGTTCAGAGGGGAGCAAGATGGCCCCATGTTTTAAAGGTTACTCTATGTGGTATTTGCTTTATATAATAAGAGAAAGGCTAAATGCATGAAAAGGAGTTCAATGAATTTTAAGAAGACATTTTAAATAACTTACATTGCTGAATTGGTTTCTTAAAATGGCTAGTTTTTAACCTGCTGAGATTATGTGTTGAAGAGGGCATTTATAACACAATGTAAGCGATCTGTTTGTGTAAGAGTGGTTAAGGTAAGAGGTAAAAAAAAAAAAAAAAAGTTGTTTGACGTCAACTGGCGCCGTTCATTTTGCCATGTGTTAAGATATATTTCTGTTATATTGCATTATAATTATTCAAAAAATTGCAAATACCTTGTCAAGAATTGCTGCAGAACTGAGACAAAGGGTACCACTTTAAAATCACAACATCTTAAAGGTGCATTGTGTAACTTTTCTTGTGAGGGTTTGCCAGCTGTTTGTCTCCATGAAGCTGTTATTGCTTTGTCTGCAATGTTCCACAGTGAAGCATTAAACTCATCTATCTCCATCATAAGCAGTAATGAAACTAGGGCTAGATATAGGTCAGTTCTATGGAGACGAGTAGCCAGGAATGCCTGTTTTAAGCATTTTTAAGCAATAAACACATCCGTAATGGATGTTGAGGCCTTTAAATAGCCTCAACAAAGCACAAACAAAGAATGAATAACAAACAAATAATGATTAACAATGATTCAGGCTTGGTAACTTCATTAATGCTCAGTAAAGGCATGCGTATGAATTGTAACATTAGACACATACACTGCTAGAGATGTAACCAATGCCATGCACCTGATTTCCTTTTGTGCCAAGTTCTCAGCCTCACACTTTTACAGAGCTGTCACAGATAGTTAGTCCTTGGCACGCTCAGATGTTGTTGACGTTCAGGCGGTCTTCAGGTTGGGGGTCTCATGCAGAACAGATGCTCTGACTGGGGCAGGTGCAGATGTGTGTACCAGTGGAATCAAGCCAAGACCTGGTACACGGCAATTATTCTGTAGTAGAAGAACATGTACTGCTTGTTCAGTGTCATTATCTACAGAAAGGCGGCACTAATAACTTTACCACGTTCAGTTCCACATTAAATATTTACTATTTGCCCAGCTGATTACATGACTATATGAGTCCATATTTGCATAGGTACAGCTAATCTAAAGAAGGTAGAACATGCATTAATATTGCCAGTTCAGTTGTGTAATATTTTTGCTTGTCTTGAATCCCTGTAGATGTTGTTTTGGGACCTTCACGCTGGTTTCTTGATGAGGGCCAGGGGAGGCACCAATGGGGGTGGGGGGCTTGGGGATGACCATTGCACCCCAATAGAAAATGTGTAATTTATTTAAATTAATTGATTTTATTTAAATTAATTGATTTTACAAAGTACAAACGGGTGTATGTATGCAAGTATTTATTTATTTTAACGTTTCTTTTTACTCCAAAGCTTGTCTATGGGAACATAAATTCAATAAATAAACATGAAATTTCGAAATGCAACCACAAAAATAACAGTATAATGTTCAGGTAAACTACTTTAAAGAATGCCCTTTAGAGCTAGTGTAGTGATTGGGTGTATGTGAGTAGGTGGAGATTGGGTATAAGTGAGGGGGTATATGTGAGTAGGTGGAGGTGAGAAGTTATATGAGAAAAGGTGGAGATGAGGGGGTATATGTGAGTGGGTGGAGGTGAGGTGGTATATGAGAAAGTGTGGAGGTGATGGGGTAAGAGTGGAGGTAAGGATGTATGGGTGGAGGTGAGGGGGTATCTGTGAGTTTGTGGAGGTGATTGGGTAGAAGTAAGGAGTGGGATTCCTCAGACCCAGCAGAGCGTTGATGTGTCTTGTCTCCAGCTGAGAGCACAGAGATAGAGGGCAGTCCACAGAGGCAGGGGGGCATGCTCACATCTTTACACCCCCTGCAGGTGGGGAGGGGTGTGCGCGAGTGAAGGCTCAGACCAGGGAGACAGCACAAGGACGGATTAGGTGATGACCGCTGGGATAATAATTGCTATCATTATTTCTATTTGCTCACTGCTGTTGCCTTTTGTTGGAGACACTATAGCGGGGATTTGGGTGAGATGTAATTCTCCAAGCAGACTAAATCACAAATGAAGAGTCTCCCATGCTCCTGCAGAGAACATTTCAACAGAGTGAAGAAAATACAGTCTCACTACTGCGGATTAGCGCTCTCCCATGCCCCATTGGCTTCAGGATTGAGCGTAATTGTCTTCAAAATATGTCATTATTATGGGATATAATACTCATGTCTGACTCAGAATTTGAAGTAAAATATGAGACTATAACAGGCTAAATATTGGACTATGACTGGGATTAAACACTCTCCATCTGACAGTGGTAATCAGTGTTGGGAGGTAAATACATGTACTAAAATACTCACTCTGAGAAACTATTTCTTTACTCATATGGTTACATTTTTATACCACCTTCTTGGCACTCAAAGCGCTTTACATCTAGGAATCACTCACACATTCATACACCAGTATACACACACTGGGGGAGCAGGGGGCTAAGTGTCTTGCCCAAGGACACAATGACAGTCATCTGTAGGAGCAGGATTTGAACCACCAACCAAGATCAGTGGACATTCTACCAACTGAGCTACTGTCGCCCCTTTCATTTGGTGGTATTCAGAATACAGTTACTTACTTTAAATCAAAAGAATACATATTTGTTCACGTATTTTTGGTTCAAACTGCACGGTATCATATCGGCCAATACTCAGTGTAAAATAGTCTAATTATTCAGAATACAATGCTCTGACTGGACTTTGTAAAATACATTTTAATATAGTTATTCTGTTTACATTTACAAAGTATTCTTCCTGTCACTGGTGGTCCTAAACAGAATATTTCAAAACACTATATATATTTTTTTGCATTGTATTTATTTTGACCTCCATTACCTGTGCTTCCACACAGCTATTCTTCCTGGAGTCATTGACACAGAATATAAAATCTGAGCCAGTATCTGAATCAAAATGTGTCTGACTTCCCCCTGGTTCAGCTCTATAATTAGTTGTGTGCTGCCTCTTGATGTGACATTTGTGTTTTTTCACAAGTGACTAACAGCATAGTGAATAAATTATTTCCACTTTGAGCGAGTGTGTGTATGTTTAGACTAGCCATTATTAAAACATGTAGATTACACATCCTGAATGGTCCTTCCATGGTGCACATTAAAGATTCATACGGTGCATGGAACAGAGGGCCCGGCCAAGGGAACAGCAGCTGATGTAACTCCAGACCCTCCTTTTTAACATGACCCACAATGTACATTATAGCATCAATAAGTCAGGAATATGAGGAAAATCTGAGGAAACTGCTCTGCTCACTCTCAGATCTGTCTCAGGAGAAGGTCAGGACAAGTGTTACTAGGTTATTTAGATTTACATTGATTAAATAAGGATGTAAACATAGACTGTATATATATAAATGAACATAGCCAGCCCAGATAGGACTCTGTTTCCAGTTGACTTTACATTGAAAAATTGTCACTCCTCTCTCTGTAACTGCTGCTGTGAGCCTCATCATTTTGGTGTTAAAATGTTCGTATTAGCCCGCTCTACATCCTAGTCCTGGTGTTTTTACTTTGCTATTTTGTCACCCATATAACCGCTAGCATTGTGAGCTTCATTTGACTGGACCTGAATTCTATAGGTGACGTCACACTCTTCTTTATACAGTCCATGGATGTAACTAGTACACTCTAAAAAGGAAATGAAATATAGATTTTAAATGAGGTTTAATATGTAAAATCAACTTTTATGAGATTTTAACCATGCCATTTAAGTTGTATTTTGATTGATTTATGCATCTTTTTAGTAATCCAGTATTGTTCTGCATTCAAAGCTTGAGTCCTCAGAAACATTTTCTCCTACCCACTATTCCCGCCCACTGCTCTGTACTTGGTTGTGGTTATTCAAAAAAGTCAGACGCAGACGCTAAATAAAGGGATAAAAATCGTCACATAGAAATTTTTCAACAGCTAAAACAAGTAATTGAAAATTTGCTGCTGAAAGGAAATGCAGCTATGAAGAGGTGGAGATTCTCCGCAGTCTTGTTTCTCTGTATTATTAAGGCATCGGTGTTGCAGTTTACATCAAACAAAATATAAAATCATGATCTGCATACATTATAGTTACAAAATACCCCAAAAAAGCATATATATTATATATTCAGTCAGACTGTAGTGAGCCCCAAATAACAGGAGACAAATTTCTGACAATGAATTTCATTGAAACTGACAATGAGTTTTCTCTGAGCACTTTTCTGTAGCACATTGAGGCTGCTTTTGGAGAACAGAACAGAGCTGCATTTAGCCGCTCTCGCCTTCTCTGTGCCTGGTGTATTCTCAGACTGCAGATTACTGGGTGTAAAGCTGTGAATTATGTAGGTGTGCGTCTTAAATTACACTCTTCCGACTCACAAGCTGTTGGGCAGGTCTGTGTGCTGGATTCAGGTGTACGATTAGAATAACTGAGTGTTTTGAGCAGCCTTCAGTGTTTTGGTGGATTGGTTTGTCGCAGAAATTGAACAAAATAATATTCTCATCCATCTCCATCGGTCTGATGGAGGCTCAAGGGGCCAGTAGAGCAGAGGTGTGCTTTATGTCCGGATGAAGCCCTCAGACTGACCAGACCTGCCCCAGTGTCTTCTCACCACACACAAGCTACTATACATTAATTGGATTTTTTTTTTTTTTTTTTTTACCAGTAGATGGCAGTGAAACCTGCTCTCCCCTCACCTGGCCTTTGTTCAGACTCACCTGTGATCTCTCTCTCTGTGGTCTTCTTCTGTCAGTCAAAGATAACATCTGTCAGAATCTAGTGGTGTTATGCGGCAATACAACAGGGCCAAGGGACTTTAAAGGTGCACCGTGTAACTTTTTGGTTGGGGTCCATCACCTCCTTGTTTCTATGGATATGTCATTGCTCTACTTCAAATGTTCCACATATGAAATTAAACAGATTTATCTTACATGTATTCAATTGCAGGTGGTTTATAGCTAAAAAGTACCTAGAAAAACAGGTGTTCCACTGTGAGCGGGGTTGCCTCTTCACAGATCTGACCTGCACCTTCTGGTTTGGTTTCTGTGAAGAAAGAAAGGTTTAATGCCCTACTGTGAAACATTCCAGACAAAGCAATAACATCTCCATTTGACAGATGCTCCACCATAAATGTTACACAATGTGCCTTTAAGTAGATTTTGTTGTGTGATATTTTAACTTTTACTTGAATAGATTTTTTGCCTCTGTATTTGTAATCTAAGTCTTTCTCCACTATTGCTCACAAGACATTTACTTCTGAATTCTGTCTTCTTGTAATCCTGCAGTATTGTGACCATCATGGAGCGCACCTCTGGGCTATCTGAACACCTTATGTTCACATAAAGCTACCTTACAGAAGCCACCTTGGTAGCTAATTGCATTCAAGAGTTAATCAGTGTGATTCTTTGGCTGTGTGGTTGGAGCTGATCGAAGCACAGAGGAGAGTTCTGCTGTCATGCAGAGCCTCCAGAGCCCTGAGAGCCGCACTTAAATGAAAGGAACAGATGGACAGGAGCACACTACCTCTTTTTGGAAAATGCTTGATCTATCCGTCTGAGACCAAGCAAAGAGATTGTGTTTGGCAAAAATGTTTTCACGCAGGATTCTATTAAGCTCACATGATTAATCACATCAAAGTGTTATTCAGTGATAAAATACTGTCTGATGTGTGACAGTGTTTCCAACTAATACAAAGTGTGAGTGCACTGAGATTATAACCTCCAAACATGCAGTTCAGATGCACAAATACAGATGATGGAGAGGAGTGAACCTTCAAAACAACACACACAGAGCCACACATGTTGGACGTCCAGTCATCTGAGGGTAAAAGGTAGAGGTTAACATCAAAACTACTGCTTCATGACATCACAAGGTGAACCAGAGCTCCAAGTATGTTTTGATGAGGTAACAACATTCTAACATAGGTTAAAAGAGTCAATTTTGTGTAATTTAAGAATCTTGTTGTTGATCTAATACAGGTTTACATCATTGGGGGACCTGCCTTTTTTATTTGTCCCCATAAAGGAGACAGGTCCCCATGAGTGTGCATACAGTTTTTAGTCCCCACAATGTGATAAATATCTGCCCACAAAGCTCTTCCCCTTGCATCATTGTGACAGAGAACACAACACATAAACTTGTGTTTATGAAGAATTATTTGCAGCTTTCCTCTTCTTCTAGCAATTCTGTACTCTTAGTAGGCCATCCAAAAATATTTAATCTGTTTATTTATATAAAGTTGTGCAAGGACTCACAGAAAGTGGATGTTCTGTAAGACTGGAAGTTTGATCATTATAACTTTTTTCTAGGTTTACAGTACAATGGCACAATGAATATTAAAATCATTCAAAGGATTGAGCAACCTTGTGGGCATCTGGAGATTCAACAGATGACAAACAAACAAACAAAAACCTGGAAGCAGACTGCAAAATAAATAAAATAAAACTGTAAAAAAAAGTAAAAAAAACAAAACAAAACAATAGTACTGTTGAAGGGAAAGAAAGCAGGACGGTGAGGCTGCCGAGTGAGTCAAAGAATGGAGCCTATCACTTACATGGTACAGACGTGTGCTTTGGAGTGTGGGGTTAGACGAAGAAATCTATACAGTAAATCATCCTTTTCCACAGGCAGAAGCTGAAAGGTGATGATGATATTTCAGATACAGACATGGGTTTAAATATAGTGCTGTGTGGCTTCGACCCATGTCTGGCACAACCACACAGACTCAACATACCCACTGAGCTCCAGGTTCATTTTACCACCTAATAGAACATGGCCAGATCAGCACAAGCATACGAGCAGGTTCATGGACACGCTCTGCCCTTGATCCAGAATACAAACTTCTTCAATACTTTACAGAGATGTAAGTCTGGTCATTGGTCAATCTCCATGACTTCAGATGTGCTTATGGTCCATCCATATCGAAATAAATGCGACTGCTTATACTAGGAAAATACAAAGGAGAAAATAAGACTGAAAAACATTGCAAATTTCTTCAGAATCAATGAGTGAAGCACTGAACTGTTAATCCGACGTGAGAGAAATGTAATTTATTCAAAATTATGAGTGACCAATGAGCTCCTTCTTTTCACATACATTAATGACAAGTAACAAATCATCATGTTTGGTTCTGACTTGAGGCGCAATAGAGAGCGTGATGAGCAGACTGATATCTCCGTACGAAAAATACAGAGATATCCTTCTGGATTTGTCAGGCAACCTCTGGCCCAAAGGCACGAGCTTCTCAGGTCAGCTCTGGTCAAAAGTAAGAGCTTAAGGATTCTACAAATGTATTTATTTCTACCAAATTTCCATACTGATTCAATCCACCCATTATTAATTGCAGCTAATTGGTGAATAATGTTTTGACTACATACAAACTCATGTCATGTCCAAACACAACCTGTAAACTGAAAACATGAGCAAATACGATACAGTAGCTCACTTAGGGTGTTGGAGTGTTCTTTGAAACACTCAACGTTTGAATCCTGCTCCTGGCATTATATTAGTAAAGTGGTCCAATCCACTGGCCCTCAAGTTGACAGTTCAGTCTCAGCTGCCACAGATGAATACTGTTGTTGTGTCCTTGGGCAGAACACTTAACCCACCTCACCCTCAGTGTCTGTGTACACTGATATAAGAATGGTTCCTTGATGTAAAGTGCTGCCTTTTAAGATGTAAAAAACTAACTTCAAAATGTAAAAAGTCTGGTATATTCACAGGCTTCAGCTTCCTGTTTATAGTTGCATTTTAAGGATTTCAGCCCCATTCAAAAGATATAGCATTTGCTTCTGAATTCTTAATTGCTATGGCAACAGTACTGCATTTTCTTCTCTGTGAACCTCATAATTGTTCTTGAATCACACCTTTGAACCCATTCCCTCACGCTGCACTTTTCTCATTGCCAAAATGAAGTTTACAGTCGGTCACACACGAATAACAAAATAACTACATAAACCCACCAACACATGGAGCAGGTGATGGGTATTCCCAGATTACGATCAGAAGATGATCTGCACATCAGGACACAACTGAACACAAATCACAATTTTTGTTATGACCTACATTTCATCATTTTAAATCATCCAAAACATATGCTGTGTAGTTGCATTTTATCACACTGAAAACCTGTTAAGATAAGGCTCACCACTGCTCCAGGTGTAGAGGGAAGTTGTGGGACCAGTTCTTTCCAGGATTTCTTTAAACATGTTGGTAGGTGCTGAAAAAGAGGAGCAGGCAATGTCGATTCCTGAAGTGAGAGTGTAGTTCTTTGGATTCTGGGATAAGTGTGTCCGTGCTATAGCCTCTTCCTCATCGCCTGCTCAATTATTCATCAGTGCTGATTTATCGCCTCAACAACAGCATATACAATCTCAGATAGCCGGAAGTCCACTGTACTCCGCTGGGTCTTCTTCGGTACAAGTCCAGCCGCAAAGCTTAAAAACAGAACCATGCTCTTTTCCCATTTACTATAAGCAATGGCCCTCATTTATTTAAAACTTCCTCTTGCCAAGTTCCATCCCCCGCTTCACACAACACTTCTAGAATATAATGTGGACGGTTTGATCGACATAAGCTCCAGATACAGTTAGAAAAGGGATAGTGGAAGTTTTGGGGTATTACATAATCACACTCTATCCCAAGAGCACATTGATTCTACATAATCAAGCCTATACGGAGTGTTTATGATAACTGCCTGCAGCGTGATTGCAGATCAGATTAGAGAGTATTAGAGCATGAATGGGACACTGATTGGACAAATATGAAATTAATCTTCACAGTGTTTCACAGTGTTGTCTTGTGGTTTCAGGGAAGAGGGAGTTTGTAGGTCACATCACACCATTGCAAACACCATCGTCACTGTGCCATCAGATCCAGCACAAATAAGACATCAAAAAATTATTTCTACCTTGTCTGTGATTGGCTTGGCAAGAGGAGAGAGGCACTCCGCAATTTAACCATCACACTGACTCCCAAACAGTTTAATTATGATAAAATATTTATTTCACTCTGCTGTAACCAAGTTTCCATGGAAACAGCAGGTGTATGTGTAAAAACATCATGTTTACGGAGATAACTTTCAAAAAATATGATATCTGTATAAAAATTACTTTACAACGAGCAACACTTCAGAGAAGAAAGCACTGTATTCTTTGTCTTTTATGTTTAAGTACAGCACCTTTTTGATATACCTTTAGAATATAAAAGTATAATCTGTCACCCCCCACAAACGAGTTATCTATAAATGTGCTTTGATAACATAATTTGTTTGAAAAAAATGCAGAGAAAAATAATAAATGAAAGGTAATATTAAGTGATCACAGGGCAGCACAGCAGCTGAGTGCTAGCAATCCTGTCTCACAGCAAGAAGGTTCTGGTTTCAACTCCCTGATCAAATGCAGAGGACAAAATTGCCTATGGGGACACTAAAGTGTACCTTATTAACCTTAACCAAAAGTCAAAAACACATCCTGTAGAATAGCCCCAAACCGTGACACAGGGATGTTCCTGAATCTGAGGCACGTGTTGTCCACACACTCCATCAGACAGGAGTTATCTGGTTTACTCAGGCGGTCCACTGTGTGGTCAGGAGATTATCCATAAGTGTCTTTGCCCTGTATGTTTCCCAGAAAGATCATAGTTTATACAAATATTAGAATTACAAAACAGCAGCTATAGCAAAACTATGCTTAAACCAATTTAAATGGAAAAGGTCCAAAACCTGTTCTCCTAGGTTTTCCTTTGGCTCTCCTCAACTTACAGAAAAATATGAAGCATGGTATGTCACAACTAGCTTTGGTAACATGGCAACAAAGCAACGCAGGCTACGCTCTGAAGTCAAACAAATAGACTAGGCTATAGATGGAAAAGATATATTCACTAAATGTCAACCTGGCTTCTCTGTGCTGTCATTGTTTTAACGAATACTGTTTACATGACCTCCAGAAGTTCACATCAACATCCAGCACAACACTGTATAACTGCATTTCATAACTAAGCATTTTTTATCCTTT